>JAMPIV010019705.1:0-293775 GCA_024509875.1 Oreohelix idahoensis
TTGTAAGGAGATATTTGGTCTCTCGCTACCGTCGTCCCCTTCTCAGTTATCTATTATTATTATTCTTTAAATTATATTATATTTTACGAGCCCCCCCTCCCTTCTAAAGGAAGATAAACATAGACAATATTCAACATCTAATGGAAGGAACAAAGCGTGGGGTACAGTATATACACCCAATTGGTTTATTGCAATAAAGTGAATAGATGGTGAATGATAGTATTGTCGATGGAATTAGTGTCTGCTGTATGTATTATGTGTCTCACAATTCACGTGTTTTTCATCATGGATGACTAAACTTTGTGGCATTGATTAGGTGAGTTTCCTTTGTCGTGGACTTAGCTTTTCAGCCCCTGGCTGATAGTGAAGTGTGGTTAGTTCTCCGGTCTCCTGACGTTGCCCCGGTAGGTCTTGAATGGTTCGGATTTGCCTTCTCTGTGCTCGACTCCGTATTCTGCGCTGAGATTGGACTGTCGTGCAAGGCTCCACCATAGACTGAAGACAAATACGACGGCTTCATTAATTTTCTAGCTTTAGAAAGCAGTCTTTCCCTAAGCCGTCCCTCTGCCCGTCACCTCAGATTTTAGTCTCTAACATCATATGTCTAGAGTCTAATCTTGAATTCAAGTTTCTCCTGTCTGTCCTTTATTATATTTCTCTGCCCCAGTGGCAGTATTATAATTCTTTAGACTGATTTATCGTCAGCTTAACCCGATGAATTATTATAAATGTCAGTTAAACCCACCAAATTTATCATAGAAATGTCGGCAACAGTATTCTAGTTCTGTGCCTCTAGCCTAATCGTCATGTCATTATGATGAATTTAACAAATAATTGGACATCCGTGTTTTTAGAATTGTCTGACAACATTATCACACACTTCATGTCTGGTCGCATCGTCATATAATTTATAATGAATATATGTCACGGTCTGTCAACATTATCGTTAATATTAATTTCCGTTAGTCTAAACGTCGGGTCGAAAATAATCAAATAATATGGAAATTAATAGCTATATATATATATATTCCCGTTATACATTATTATGAACATGTACATATCCCGTGGGATCATAAAATATACCCGATCACATGTGGCTGGATGTGATCGTAAAACAAAAATATGAATAAAGTAAACATACCAATCTTGCGTCGATTTTGCAATGTACTACACATTTCATCACATTATATTCTAGCGAGATTTCACTTACCTACTCAAAGATGGACGCTAACCCGCAATTAGACACGTGGCTTCAGTGCTTTTAATGCGAGAATTCGCCGATAATTGGGTTAGACCTAGCTGTCTCAAGGGTTCCGGGCAAGTGAAGATTGCCCGTGTTTGGCGCACTTTTAGCGGGACATTTCCGCTTGGACACGTGATCCATAGCGTGCATCATGTGACATTAGCGTCAAATAAACGCTCCAATCAATAGCGTTAAAAGTCACGTGGGGTCTTCCTAAAGTGGCATAAACTGGTTTTATCAGCTTAAGCAGTCTTAAATTAAAACAGGTTCCTAGCTACCGAGGTCATTGGTCAACAATGACGTCGTATCTAAAAATAGCGAGGAGAAAATACTGAATGCTAGGAGAATTTCCGCCAGTGACAATTCCCGGGACTTTGCGATCATGCATTGAGGATGAGAAAAAAACGATGTCACGTAAATAATAAAAAAAATGAAGAGAAGATTGGGCAAGTTGTCACACAAGCCCCTCCTCAAGTTTGACGTTCCGTCCAACTCCTCTTGTCCTGTCTTCCTCTTCTTTTCCAGTTTCTCATATCTCCTCGGTTGCGTCCGGATGTCTGCTCAAAAAATCTGCCCCTACGTTGTTCTTCCCAGGTATGTATTCTATGTGAAAGGAATATGGCTGCAACAGGAGTGACCATCTCATAAGCCGGGCATTAAGGTTCTTCGACGCTGCAAGAAATATCAACGGTTGGTGATCACACTGCACCGTGAACTTTTTCCCGTATAAATATGGTTGAAACTTCTGCACAGCCCATATTAGCGACAGACATTCTCGTTCGATGGTAGAGTAGTTCTGTTCAGCAGGGTTCAATTTCCTACTAGCATATGCGATGGGGAATAGAGTTGCAGAAGGTCTATCACTAGGCTGCAGGAGAGTGGCTCCTATCCCTATATTGCTAGCATCTGTTCGCAGCGTAAAGTTCAGAGTTAAGTCAGGCAGTCGCAGAATTGGCCTAGCTGTGAGTTTCTCCTTCAGCAGCGTGTAGGCATTTTCGCACTCCGCTGTCCAGGTTACTTTGTCCGGGTTCCCATTCTTGGTTAATGCGGTCAATGGCGCACTCAGGGTATTAAAATCTTTAATATATCTCTGGTAGAAGCCACATAGAGACACAAATGACCTTACATCCTTTTTAGTCTGGGGTCGTGGGGCCCGCTGTAACTTCTCAATATTACGCGCATCTGGGAACATGCATCCATGCGAGATAGTGTGTCCCAGGAATTCTAGTTGCTCGCAGGCAATTTGACATTTTGTAGGGCGAGCGGTGAGTCCTGTTTCTCTAAGTCTTTCGAAGAGTAGGGAAACTGCGTCCAGGTGCTCCTCAAAGGTGTTCGTGGCAATAAGTATGTCGTCCATGAAATTACTTATCCCAGGGTGGTTCAGGGGTTCCAGTAGCTTCCTCATCATACGAGTAAAGACGCTTGGGGCGTTGCTTAGCCCAAATGGCAATACATTAAACTCGTAATGGCCTTCAGAAGTACTAAATGCTAACATATGTCGAATTTCCTCTTTTACCGGGATCTGGTAGTACCCTTTGCTAAGGTCTATCTTCGAAAAGTATCGTGCTCTACTCAGCTTGGTGAAAAGCTGATTCTGATCCGGTAAGGGCTCCGCTTGAAATTCCGTTACAGCGTTGAGCCTTCGGTAGTCTATGCAGAGGCGATGTTCTCCTGTGGATTTTCTAAGCAACACTACACTCGCACTATAAGGCGACTCTGATTTTGAGATAATATTTTCCTTAAGCAGGTACTCGATTTCCTCACTCAATGCCTTTGCTTTAGCATAAGGAACAGGATAGTTCTTAACTCGTACCGGGGCGAGGTCTGTTAGCTTCATATCAAATTCTATCAGGTTGGTCATGCCAGGTTTATCCGTGAGTGTACTAGTGTGTTTTCTCAACAACTGTTGAACCCGTGCCTGCTGATCCTCCGTTAAAGTTGAACTAATCTGAACATCTTGATGAGTTTCGCACTGACGAAGAGGGTATTCACAGGAGGTCAGGGGTTCTGCCTCAGTTTCCGTCGCAATAGCCAGTGTCAGGAAATGTGCTGGTTCTGCACCTGGTCTTTCATAATATCGCTTCAGCAGGTTTATGTGGTAAATTTTCTGCTTCCCCTTTATGGCAATCTTGTAATTGGTGCGCGACATTTTCTCAACAATTTTATATGGACCTCTCCACCCGATTTGCAATTTATTATTGCTACTGGGCAGGAGTAATAATACCTGTTCTCCTACTTCTAGCTCCCTATCCTTCGCAGTGCGGTTGTAGTAACGCGCATGTTTACGACGGGCACGGCGTACATTTTCCTTTGCCAGTTCCCATCCTGTTTTAAGGCGTTGGGTCAACTCCTTCACGTATTGGGATGCAGAGGTGACCGTCTCATCAGCTTTATCATCTGTCCAAGTACGTAACAGTGCCTCTAAAGGTCCTTTTATAGGTCTACCAAACAGCAATGTGGCAGGAGGCATCCCAGTAGAATTGTGGGGTACTTCGCGGTAAGCAAATAGTGCTGCGGGTAAGTATTGATCCCAGCTCTCTGGTTTTTCCTGCGCAAGTTTCCGAAGGATGGAAATAAGGGTCCCGTTAAACCGCTCCACCTGGCCATTTGCCTGGGGGTGGTAGGGAGAGGTGTGGATATGTCGGGCCTGAAATATCCTAAACACTTCCTCGGTGAGTTTTCCTCGGAATTGGGAACCATTATCTGTCAGGATCTGTGACGGAAACCCTAGCCGAGTAAATATGGTGAGCAGAGCCTCAGCAACATGCTTAGAATCACAGGCGGGCATAGCAATTGCCTCTGCCCACATGGAGCAACAATCCACTAACGTGAGTATATAACTGTTTCTCTTTTTGCTACGAGTAAGTGGACCCACAATATCCACCGCTACTCGTTCGAAGGGTGTGCCCAAGATTGGCATTTCTCCCAGAGTGGCTGGGGCCGTCCAGTGTTTCGGCGCTGTCCTCTGGCACTGCGGGCATGATTTCACATATCTCTGGATATCGGCGTTGATACCTGGCCAATAATAATGACATGAAATACGCTGAATCGTGGCACTTATGCCCATGTGGCCACTAAACGGAAGGGCATGGCCCATTTCTAGGACCTGGGCTCGGTATGCTGATGGAACCACAAGTTGCCCATGTTCCTGTCCTCCATTTCCTGCTTTCCGATGCAACAGCCCATTTTTCTTGTAGAAGTCTCCCTTTTGGAGAGGAGTGTGCGCTCTCGGTAGTTTTTTGTAGCAGGGTGCTAGAGATTGATCCTCCGTTTGTGCCTTTTTTAATTCCTCAGGAAGGATGTTGGGTGGGGATTCCAACTCCGTATTCCGTTTGGCCTGTCCTCTAGTGGTGACAGCCGCCACAACCAGAGGGTGAATGGGTTCTCCCAAGAACACATACCTACACCCTAAGATCAAGGGATAAATAGGGTCGTCCAAGATCGCTGCACGGATTTCCCCAGTCACATATTTTGATTTGACCTTAATCTTGGCTATGGCCAAACGCATAGGTGCTGCACTTTTAGTAGGTCCTTGTATTTCTATAGTGTCTTCTGTCATCTGGTCAGGCTTGACTAGGGATGCACAGACAACTGCGTCGAATGCAAGGCCTGTATCATAAAGGCAGGTCACCTCTTGGTCATTTACGAGGACTGTCTCAACGACCGGGGGATGTCGGGGTTTGTCCAGAGGTTCTTCCGGTCCATTTCCCCTTGCGGCACTTTTACGTAAGCAGGCAGCATGATGAGGTGGGTTTTTCCGGTTGCACTCCTGCGTATTGTGGGTGATGGTTCTACAGTGCTTACACCATTTTTCCCCTTGCCTCTGCTGCTGGAAATTAGATCTCTGAGTAGTCTTGTAGTCTGGCTTGTCATGCTTTTTGAAGTTAGTATACGGTGGTTTCACTTGGGGGTCCATGTGTGACTGAGCTGTCTGTCTAGGTACGTAATCTGGTTGTTTCCGTCTGGGTGGTGGATTCTCTGATAGTGCTGCCTGATATCGTTCCGCTAACTGGACTATGGATTCTAAAGTGCTGGCCCCATTCTCTGTCAGGAATCTTCTCATGTCGGAAGTCATGGTGTCCTTCAGTTGTTCGATCATGACCATTTCCTTCAGGCCTTCCCAATCATGAGTAAAATTCCCTAGGGCACCCCACTTCTCCACGTAGGAATCCAGTCTCGCAGCAAACTGAGCAAAGTTCTCTCCGACTTCCCTCCTAGAGTTACGGAACCTCTTCCTATAGGCGTCAGCATGTAGCTCATAACGAACCAATAGTGCCTTTTTCAAAGAGTCGTAGTCATCCTGTAAACCTGGAGGAAGCTTGCTATACACGTCATAAGCAGTTCCTCTAAGCCCTTGCGACAGTTTCAGGTTCCATTTGCTCTTCTCCAAACCAAACGTGGTGGCAAACTTCTCAAATTTGTCGAGATACCTATCGATCGAGTCGGCTTGTTCCGAGAAAGCTTCAAATGGAAACGTCAAAGGTCCCAAAGTTGACATGAGTGAGGATGGCAAAGGTCCGGTGCCCCCTGCGTGCAAGGAAGGCATATCATCTGACCGTGGCGATAGGTTGCCTGAGGAGGTAGATGCGGTCGCACCGGCTACTGGTTCAACTCTTTGAGCTTGTCCCTGCATCTCTAACTGCTTCATCTTCAATGCATGCTCGCGTTCATCTCTCTCGCTTCTTTCTCTAGCGTCTACAGCTTTTATCCTCTCATCTATTTCTGCTAACTTTATTCGCTCTTCTCTTTCAGCTTTCGCTGTTTCTCGAGCGTAATACTTATCAGTCTCGACACTGACATAATTTGCAAGGTCCACCCCACTATAACCTAGATCTCGACCGGCCTCCCCTAGTGCTGCCTTAAGCTTAACTATTTCAGCCATCTTTTGCAGTTAAAGTCCACACTGAGTAAGCTAGTGCTACCTTCCAATAGTATTTCTAGCAACAAGTAAATACTAATTATTTATCCGACTGCTGTAGAATGAAATTACTACAGTTATGGAGACTTAAGGTCTGTAATTCAATGAAATACAAAATCAAGAACTAACTTAATTAAACACAACATATATAAAGGGATTCACCAATCAATGCCTGAATTTCTAGAAAAAATGTTTTCTGTCTTTCTAGAGCTCACTGTGTGAAAATACATGTGTTAAAATGGTATACTGTAATGACTGAATGGATGATACTATCCCAGAGGTATGATAAAATACATAAGTTCAAATCCCGGACCGAGACACCAGTGTCACGTAGCGTTTAAAGGATAAGAGAATTATTTAGAGGAAATAATAGATCTGATGTGGAAGATTTGGCTCAAGGAATCCCTGCTGGGTTTTCCCACTTCCGAAGGGTGACGAAGAGGGTAAATTCTCCTAACTCGACAGGTCTGGAAAAGATTGTAAGGAGATATTTGGTCTCTCGCTACCGTCGTCCCCTTCTCAGTTATCTATTATTATTATTCTTTAAATTATATTATATTTTACGAGCCCCCCCTCCCTTATAAAGGAAGATAAACATAGACAATATTCAACATCTAATGGAAGGAACAAAGCGTGGGGTACAGTATATACACCCAATTGGTTTATTGCAATAAAGTGAATAGATGGTGAATGATAGTATTGTCGATGGAATTAGTGTCTGCTGTATGTATTATGTGTCTCACAATTCACGTGTTTTTCATCATGGATGACTAAACTTTGTGGCATTGATTAGGTGAGTTTCCTTTGTCGTGGACTTAGCTTTTCAGCCCCGGCTGATAGTGAAGTGTGGTTAGTTCTCCGGTCTCCTGACGTTGCCCCGGTAGGTCTTGAATGGTTCGGATTTGCCTTCTCTGTGCTCGACTCCGTATTCTGCGCTGAGATTGGACTGTCGTGCAAGGCTCCACCATAGACTGAAGACAAATACGACGGCTTCATTAATTTTCTAGCTTTAGAAAGCAGTCTTTCCCTAAGCCGTCCCTCTGCCCGTCACCTCAGATTTTAGTCTCTAACATCATATGTCTAGAGTCTAATCTTGAATTCAAGTTTCTCCTGTCTGTCCTTTATTATATTTCTCTGCCCCAGTGGCAGTATTATAATTCTTTAGACTGATTTATCGTCAGCTTAACCCGATGAATTATTATAAATGTCAGTTAAACCCACCAAATTTATCATAGAAATGTCGGCAACAGTATTCTAGTTCTGTGCCTCTAGCCTAATCGTCATGTCATTATGATGAATTTAACAAATAATTGGACATCCGTGTTTTTAGAATTGTCTGACAACATTATCACACACTTCATGTCTGGTCGCCTCGTCATATAATTTATAATGAATATATGTCACGGTCTGTCAACATTATCGTTAATATTAATTTCCGTTAGTCTAAACGTCGGGTCGAAAATAATCAAATAATATGGAAATTAATAGCTATATATATATATATTCCCGTTATACATTATTATGAACATGTACATATCCCGTGGGATCATAAAATATACCCGATCACATGTGGCTGGATGTGATCGTAAAACAAAAATATGAATAAAGTAAACATACCAATCTTGCGTCGATTTTGCAATGTACTACACATTTCATCACATTATATTCTAGCGAGATTTCACTTACCTACTCAAAGATGGACGCTAACCCGCAATTAGACACGTGGCTTCAGTGCTTTTAATGCGAGAATTCGCCGATAATTGGGTTAGACCTAGCTGTCTCAAGGGTTCCGGGCAAGTGAAGATTGCCCGTGTTTGGCGCACTTTTAGCGGGACATTTCCGCTTGGACACGTGATCCATAGCGTGCATCATGTGACATTAGCGTCAAATAAACGCTCCAATCAATAGCGTTAAAAGTCACGTGGGGTCTTCCTAAAGTGGCATAAACTGGTTTTATCAGCTTAAGCAGTCTTAAATTAAAACAGGTTCCTAGCTACCGAGGTCATTGGTCAACAATGACGTCGTATCTAAAAATAGCGAGGAGAAAATACTGAATGCTAGGAGAATTTCCGCCAGTGACAATTCCCGGGACTTTGCGATCATGCATTGAGGATGAGAAAAAAAACGATGTCACGTAAATAATAAAAAAAATGAAGAGAAGATTGGGCAAGTTGTCACACAAGCCCCTCCTCAAGTTTGACGTTCCGTCCAACTCCTCTTGTCCTGTCTTCCTCTTCTTTTCCAGTTTCTCATATCTCCTCGGTTGCGTCCGGATGTCTGCTCAAAAAATCTGCCCCTACGTTGTTCTTCCCAGGTATGTATTCTATGTGAAAGGAATATGGCTGCAACAGGAGTGACCATCTCATAAGCCGGGCATTAAGGTTCTTCGACGCTGCAAGAAATATCAACGGTTGGTGATCACACTGCACCGTGAACTTTTTCCCGTATAAATATGGTTGAAACTTCTGCACAGCCCATATTAGCGACAGACATTCTCGTTCGATGGTAGAGTAGTTCTGTTCAGCAGGGTTCAATTTCCTACTAGCATATGCGATGGGGAATAGAGTTGCAGAAGGTCTATCACTAGGCTGCAGGAGAGTGGCTCCTATCCCTATATTGCTAGCATCTGTTCGCAGCGTAAAGTTCAGAGTTAAGTCAGGCAGTCGCAGAATTGGCCTAGCTGTGAGTTTCTCCTTCAGCAGCGTGTAGGCATTTTCGCACTCCGCTGTCCAGGTTACTTTGTCCGGGTTCCCATTCTTGGTTAATGCGGTCAATGGCGCACTCAGGGTATTAAAATCTTTAATATATCTCTGGTAGAAGCCACATAGAGACACAAATGACCTTACATCCTTTTTAGTCTGGGGTCGTGGGGCCCGCTGTAACTTCTCAATATTACGCGCATCTGGGAACATGCATCCATGCGAGATAGTGTGTCCCAGGAATTCTAGTTGCTCGCAGGCAATTTGACATTTTGTAGGGCGAGCGGTGAGTCCTGTTTCTCTAAGTCTTTCGAAGAGTAGGGAAACTGCGTCCAGGTGCTCCTCAAAGGTGTTCGTGGCAATAAGTATGTCGTCCATGAAATTACTTATCCCAGGGTGGTTCAGGGGTTCCAGTAGCTTCCTCATCATACGAGTAAAGACGCTTGGGGCGTTGCTTAGCCCAAATGGCAATACATTAAACTCGTAATGGCCTTCAGAAGTACTAAATGCTAACATATGTCGAATTTCCTCTTTTACCGGGATCTGGTAGTACCCTTTGCTAAGGTCTATCTTCGAAAAGTATCGTGCTCTACTCAGCTTGGTGAAAAGCTGATTCTGATCCGGTAAGGGCTCCGCTTGAAATTCCGTTACAGCGTTGAGCCTTCGGTAGTCTATGCAGAGGCGATGTTCTCCTGTGGATTTTCTAAGCAACACTACACTCGCACTATAAGGCGACTCTGATTTTGAGATAATATTTTCCTTAAGCAGGTACTCGATTTCCTCACTCAATGCCTTTGCTTTAGCATAAGGAACAGGATAGTTCTTAACTCGTACCGGGGCGAGGTCTGTTAGCTTCATATCAAATTCTATCAGGTTGGTCATGCCAGGTTTATCCGTGAGTGTACTAGGGTGTTTTCTCAACAACTGTTGAACCCGTGCCTGCTGATCCTCCGTTAAAGTTGAACTAATCTGAACATCTTGATGAGTTTCGCACTGACGAAGAGGGTATTCACAGGAGGTCAGGGGTTCTGCCTCAGTTTCCGTCGCAATAGCCAGTGTCAGGAAATGTGCTGGTTCTGCACCTGGTCTTTCATAATATCGCTTCAGCAGGTTTATGTGGTAAATTTTCTGCTTCCCCTTTATGGCAATCTTGTAATTGGTGCGCGACATTTTCTCAACAATTTTATATGGACCTCTCCACCCGATTTGCAATTTATTATTGCTACTGGGCAGGAGTAATAATACCTGTTCTCCTACTTCTAGCTCCCTATCCTTCGCAGTGCGGTTGTAGTAACGCGCATGTTTACGACGGGCACGGCGTACATTTTCCTTTGCCAGTTCCCATCCTGTTTTAAGGCGTTGGGTCAACTCCTTCACGTATTGGGATGCAGAGGTGACCGTCTCATCAGCTTTATCATCTGTCCAAGTACGTAACAGTGCCTCTAAAGGTCCTTTTATAGGTCTACCAAACAGCAATGTGGCAGGAGGCATCCCAGTAGAATTGTGGGGTACTTCGCGGTAAGCAAATAGTGCTGCGGGTAAGTATTGATCCCAGCTCTCTGGTTTTTCCTGCGCAAGTTTCCGAAGGATGGAAATAAGGGTCCCGTTAAACCGCTCCACCTGGCCATTTGCCTGGGGGTGGTAGGGAGAGGTGTGGATATGTCGGGCCTGAAATATCCTAAACACTTCCTCGGTGAGTTTTCCTCGGAATTGGGAACCATTATCTGTCAGGATCTGTGACGGAAACCCTAGCCGAGTAAATATGGTGAGCAGAGCCTCAGCAACATGCTTAGAATCACAGGCGGGCATAGCAATTGCCTCTGCCCACATGGAGCAACAATCCACTAACGTGAGTATATAACTGTTTCTCTTTTTGCTACGAGTAAGTGGACCCACAATATCCACCGCTACTCGTTCGAAGGGTGTGCCCAAGATTGGCATTTCTCCCAGAGTGGCTGGGGCCGTCCAGTGTTTCGGCGCTGTCCTCTGGCACTGCGGGCATGATTTCACATATCTCTGGATATCGGCGTTGATACCTGGCCAATAATAATGACATGAAATACGCTGAATCGTGGCACTTATGCCCATGTGGCCACTAAACGGAAGGGCATGGCCCATTTCTAGGACCTGGGCTCGGTATGCTGATGGAACCACAAGTTGCCCATGTTCCTGTCCTCCATTTCCTGCTTTCCGATGCAACAGCCCATTTTTCTTGTAGAAGTCTCCCTTTTGGAGAGGAGTGTGCGCTCTCGGTAGTTTTTTGTAGCAGGGTGCTAGAGATTGATCCTCCGTTTGTGCCTTTTTTAATTCCTCAGGAAGGATGTTGGGTGGGGATTCCAACTCCGTATTCCGTTTGGCCTGTCCTCTAGTGGTGACAGCCGCCACAACCAGAGGGTGAATGGGTTCTCCCAAGAACACATACCTACACCCTAAGATCAAGGGATAAATAGGGTCGTCCAAGATCGCTGCACGGATTTCCCCAGTCACATATTTTGATTTGACCTTAATCTTGGCTATGGCCAAACGCATAGGTGCTGCACTTTTAGTAGGTCCTTGTATTTCTATAGTGTCTTCTGTCATCTGGTCAGGCTTGACTAGGGATGCACAGACAACTGCGTCGAATGCAAGGCCTGTATCATAAAGGCAGGTCACCTCTTGGTCATTTACGAGGACTGTCTCAACGACCGGGGGATGTCGGGGTTTGTCCAGAGGTTCTTCCGGTCCATTTCCCCTTGCGGCACTTTTACGTAAGCAGGCAGCATGATGAGGTGGGTTTTTCCGGTTGCACTCCTGCGTATTGTGGGTGATGGTTCTACAGTGCTTACACCATTTTTCCCCTTGCCTCTGCTGCTGGAAATTAGATCTCTGAGTAGTCTTGTAGTCTGGCTTGTCATGCTTTTTGAAGTTAGTATACGGTGGTTTCACTTGGGGGTCCATGTGTGACTGAGCTGTCTGTCTAGGTACGTAATCTGGTTGTTTCCGTCTGGGTGGTGGATTCTCTGATAGTGCTGCCTGATATCGTTCCGCTAACTGGACTATGGATTCTAAAGTGCTGGCCCCATTCTCTGTCAGGAATCTTCTCATGTCGGAAGTCATGGTGTCCTTCAGTTGTTCGATCATGACCATTTCCTTCAGGCCTTCCCAATCATGAGTAAAATTCCCTAGGGCACCCCACTTCTCCACGTAGGAATCCAGTCTCGCAGCAAACTGAGCAAAGTTCTCTCCGACTTCCCTCCTAGAGTTACGGAACCTCTTCCTATAGGCGTCAGCATGTAGCTCATAACGAACCAATAGTGCCTTTTTCAAAGAGTCGTAGTCATCCTGTAAACCTGGAGGAAGCTTGCTATACACGTCATAAGCAGTTCCTCTAAGCCCTTGCGACAGTTTCAGGTTCCATTTGCTCTTCTCCAAACCAAACGTGGTGGCAAACTTCTCAAATTTGTCGAGATACCTATCGATCGAGTCGGCTTGTTCCGAGAAAGCTTCAAATGGAAACGTCAAAGGTCCCAAAGTTGACATGAGTGAGGATGGCAAAGGTCCGGTGCCCCCTGCGTGCAAGGAAGGCATATCATCTGACCGTGGCGATAGGTTGCCTGAGGAGGTAGATGCGGTCGCACCGGCTACTGGTTCAACTCTTTGAGCTTGTCCCTGCATCTCTAACTGCTTCATCTTCAATGCATGCTCGCGTTCATCTCTCTCGCTTCTTTCTCTAGCGTCTACAGCTTTTATCCTCTCATCTATTTCTGCTAACTTTATTCGCTCTTCTCTTTCAGCTTTCGCTGTTTCTCGAGCGTAATACTTATCAGTCTCGACACTGACATAATTTGCAAGGTCCACCCCACTATAACCTAGATCTCGACCGGCCTCCCCTAGTGCTGCCTTAAGCTTAACTATTTCAGCCATCTTTTGCAGTTAAAGTCCACACTGAGTAAGCTAGTGCTACCTTCCAATAGTATTTCTAGCAACAAGTAAATACTAATTATTTATCCGACTGCTGTAGAATGAAATTACTACAGTTATGGAGACTTAAGGTCTGTAATTCAATGAAATACAAAATCAAGAACTAACTTAATTAAACACAACATATATAAAGGGATTCACCAATCAATGCCTGAATTTCTAGAAAAAATGTTTTCTGTCTTTCTAGAGCTCACTGTGTGAAAATACATGTGTTAAAATGGTATACTGTAATGACTGAATGGATGATACTATCCCAGAGGTATGATAAAATACATAAGTTCAAATCCCGGACCGAGACACCAGTGTCACGTAGCGTTTAAAGGATAAGAGAATTATTTAGAGGAAATAATAGATCTGATGTGGAAGATTTGGCTCAAGGAATCCCTGCTGGGTTTTCCCACTTCCGAAGGGTGACGAAGAGGGTAAATTCTCCTAACTCGACAGGTCTGGAAAAGATTGTAAGGAGATATTTGGTCTCTCGCTACCGTCGTCCCCTTCTCAGTTATCTATTATTATTATTCTTTAAATTATATTATATTTTACGAGCCCCCCCTCCCTTATAAAGGAAGATAAACATAGACAATATTCAACATCTAATGGAAGGAACAAAGCGTGGGGTACAGTATATACACCCAATTGGTTTATTGCAATAAAGTGAATAGATGGTGAATGATAGTATTGTCGATGGAATTAGTGTCTGCTGTATGTATTATGTGTCTCACAATTCACGTGTTTTTCATCATGGATGACTAAACTTTGGGGCATTGATTAGGTGAGTTTCCTTTGTCGTGGACTTAGCTTTTCAGCCCCTGGCTGATAGTGAAGTGTGGTTAGTTCTCCGGTCTCCTGACGTTGCCCCGGTAGGTCTTGAATGGTTCGGATTTGCCTTCTCTGTGCTCGACTCCGTATTCTGCGCTGAGATTGGACTGTCGTGCAAGGCTCCACCATAGACTGAAGACAAATACGACGGCTTCATTAATTTTCTAGCTTTAGAAAGCAGTCTTTCCCTAAGCCGTCCCTCTGCCCGTCACCTCAGATTTTAGTCTCTAACATCATATGTCTAGAGTCTAATCTTGAATTCAAGTTTCTCCTGTCTGTCCTTTATTATATTTCTCTGCCCCAGTGGCAGTATTATAATTCTTTAGACTGATTTATCGTCAGCTTAACCCGATGAATTATTATAAATGTCAGTTAAACCCACCAAATTTATCATAGAAATGTCGGCAACAGTATTCTAGTTCTGTGCCTCTAGCCTAATCGTCATGTCATTATGATGAATTTAACAAATAATTGGACATCCGTGTTTTTAGAATTGTCTGACAACATTATCACACACTTCATGTCTGGTCGCCTCGTCATATAATTTATAATGAATATATGTCACGGTCGGTCAACATTATCGTTACTATTAATTTCCGTTAGTCTAAACGTCGGGTCGAAAATAATCAAATAATATGGAAATTAATAGCTATATATATATATATTCCCGTTATACATTATTATGAACATGTACATATCCCGTGGGATCATAAAATATACCCGATCACATGTGGCTGGATGTGATCGTAAAACAAAAATATGAATAAAGTAAACATACCAATCTTGCGTCGATTTTGCAATGTACTACACATTTCATCACATTATATTCTAGCGAGATTTCACTTACCTACTCAAAGATGGACGCTAACCCGCAATTAGACACGTGGCTTCAGTGCTTTTAATGCGAGAATTCGCCGATAATTGGGTTAGACCTAGCTGTCTCAAGGGTTCCGGGCAAGTGAAGATTGCTCGTGTTTGGCGCCCTTTTAGCGGGACATTTCCGCTTGGACACGTGATCCATAGCGTGCATCATGTGACATTAGCGTCAAATAAACGCTCCAATCAATAGCGTTAAAAGTCACGTGGGGTCTTCCTAAAGTGGCATAAACTGGTTTTATCAGCTTAAGCAGTCTTAAATTAAAACAGGTTCCTAGCTACCGAGGTCATTGGTCAACAATGACGTCGTATCTAAAAATAGCGAGGAGAAAATACTGAATGCTAGGAGAATTTCCGCCAGTGACAATTCCCGGGACTTTGCGATCATGCATTGAGGATGAGAAAAAAACGATGTCACGTAAATAATAAAAAAAATGAAGAGAAGATTGGGCAAGTTGTCACAAGGTCATTTGAGTCTTTCTACAACAATATATACAGGGTGATTAAAAAGTTGATTCAGTGGGACCTCAAGACGCAGCAATAGAGACCGCAGTCAGCGACTCATAGCTTGACTGCCTGCGTCAGGACCAGCGAACCAGAGCTGGTCAAGACCGCACTCCACCTCCACGTGGTGGTCCTGGAAACAGTCTGCAGCTGTGCAGTCTGGCTGAGCGAGTGTGGATCGAAATGGGAAGGCAAACCCGGTCCTAAAAAATGCCGTGCAGAAGTCGGATGTGTCGACCGAAAGGTGCAGATATCACAGCTTGGGCATAAACAGACACAACGCAACCACCGTCCTTTTCAGGATGAAAGAAGAAGAAGAGTTGATTCAGTAACAAAATCAATTAAAATCTAAATTGGCCAGTAAACTAGCGTTACAAGAGAAGCAAAAAATTGCTGCCCACTTTGAGTTATTGGGATCAGTTGTTGAAGTACAGCTGTGGTGGAGGAAGTAGAAATGATAAATAAAACTTATTAGTCAAAAGGATGTTAATGCTCCATGTTTTGATATTTGTTTCATGTATATCCAATAGATACA
Organism: Oreohelix idahoensis; assembly: GCA_024509875.1. Lineage (NCBI taxonomy): Eukaryota > Metazoa > Mollusca > Gastropoda > Stylommatophora > Oreohelicidae > Oreohelix > Oreohelix idahoensis. The sequence continues at coordinate 15,555 of JAMPIV010019705.1, forward strand.
AGTGTGGATATAAAAATATGGAGTGACTTTTTAATTACCCTGTAGAAAAGTGTATGTTGTTGTTTAACAAGGGCAGCTCAGCTTGCTGCTCTTACATAGCCAGTGTGAAGTTGATGAATTGTGCATGTGATTTGTAGCTGTTGGGAGGTGCCATATATAAGGTTTGTGACTGTTGGGGAGCTCAGCAATAGCTTACCTCTTTCTGTTGTGAGTCCTAGTCATGTTTTCCTTTGCTGTTATTGTTATTGTTGTTCAGAATCGACGTCATTGCACTCCGGGCAAACCCACAGGTGCTCAGTCTCCCTCAGCAAATGTCGAAGGGTATGAATGCTAACAGTTCATGTTGCGCACTGATTGTACATATGCCAGATGCATCCTCTCATATGTTCATTCCTGCCAGTCCCACGCCTAGTGCCAAACTCCAGCAATCTCAGCCGCGATGATTCATCGATTACAGTGTCATTCTCTAACAGGCGATCATTAATTGTCTTCAGTATCTCTCCCTTATCCATATCCAACGCACCCACTATAGGTCGTCTTGAAGCTAGTCTATCAGCTCTTTTATTGCCGCATACCCCTGCATGACCAGGACAGTAGATCCAGACCATTCCTGAAGATTTGAGGCTGCTATGGAGGTTTTCCATTCATGCCGTAGCCATCCATTTTGGATCTTCCGAAGCATGGACAGAGTCTGACACAATATCTGCTCTTGTCAATGAAGTTTCAGACAACCACCTTAAAGCAGCAGTAGCTGCCTCTACCTCCATTCTCATGCTGGAGGTTGTTGTCATGTAGGCCTTGCTATGTTCCTCGACGATCATGCCCTTAATTCTAGCCGAGAAGCCCCATCCTGATTTCCCATCACGGGCTACAGACTCATCAGTGTACACAACAGCATCATTATTCCCAACATTTTCACTTATCAGTTGATCAATTTTCAGTTCTGCTTTTCCATTGCCCCAAGCTCTGCATTCTCTGTCAAGGCTGATGATGACCTGTTGTTAGGTCGCCAAGTTCTCACTAGACCTACTCCACTTCTCTCCCTTGAATATGTTTTCAACTGTGGTCACCTGTAAAATAGTATTCAGCCTGCGCCATCCATGACATCCCCCTCTTTATTCGTACTCCCTTGATGTCAGCTATGTTCATGTGTAGAGGATGACTTTTATCTGTGGTTATTCGCATATAGGCTTTTACCTGAGCCATCGCATATCTGGATTTAATAGACACCAAGCTAAGCATATACCTCATCATCACAATGGGGGTATCTCGCGTACAGCCCAAGAATAAACATATCCCTTCAATTTGAATGTGCTCCAGTTGTTCACATTGCGATACTGACAGCGTGAGTATTCCCAGGCCATACTCAGCTACTGACAAGACCAGATGATGATATAGAAGAAACAGTAGTCTCTACTCGAGGTGCGCATCAGCCATTGTTTTCAGGGCTGCTAGGCCTCTTTTGCATTTTTGTATGATGTGATCAACATGGTACTAGTATGACCCCTCCGAAGACGGTGAGTATCTGCCTGAATGGCAAGAGGACACCTGTCTGCGTACAGGGAAAATAGGATACTCACGTAAAATCAATCTCAGGTTAGACATACTAACCTGAGATTTCGCCTCGAGTAATAGTGGGTGTTCGAAGAAAAAAAACAAGTAAGATAGCCAGCGATCGAAAGTAACTCCAAGATATTTGAGCTTGTTGTGTCTTTTAATTGTCTGCCCATTGAGAGTAATGTCTGGGAGATCTGCTTTCAATATGGAGTTGTTCAGTGAGCACCATAGCACACATGCTTTGTTAGGATTGATTTTGGAGTAGGTTTCCTCACACCATTCAGAAACTGCCTGTAGACTCTCATGTGTGCTTCTGACCATTTCTTGTCTGTCTGAGCTAGTCCGGTAAATGAGTATGTCATCGACAAAAGTTAATGTTCGTCCCAGTCCTGTTGGTTGAATTGCAGCTACTTTGTGCTGTATAGATGTTAAAAAGCACAGGTGACAATGGAGAACCCTGGGGTAGTCGAGGGCAAATGTGCATTGGTTCTGATGTCCATGTTCCCAAACGAAATGCAACTGATCTCTCATTTAAGGCTGCTGCAAGGATTTACACCACAGTCGATTAAGGTTGCAAAGTCCACACTGTTGTACACATCCTCTAGGTCAATTGCCACAAATATCGTTTCTTGTTTGCGCTGGAAACTCTCATATACATCGTAAGCAAATGTTTTCCATGATGAGGTTGCCAACCTCTTGCACAGCGACATCTTAGTTGCTCCTTACAATATGTTTGAGGGATCAGTTGTCCTGTTCTCTCTGATATCCTTAGAGGGGGGGATAATACTTACTTAATCGTTCCCCTTCTACCGTGAAATGTAGAGGTTTGGAAGAGAGCGCCATACTATCCTATCGGCTGTCTTCCTCCTGACCTGGTTCCATTCTAGTCCTCGGTCCTTCAAAGATTGTCTAATGTTGTCCTCCCAGCGGACTCTGGGTCGTCCTGGGGGTCTGGATCCCTGGCTCTTTGTTTCTCATGCTTGTCGTGGTAGCCGATCTTCTCCCATTCTGCAGACATGGCCAAACCATCTTAGTTGGGACTGTTCTGCAGGGGTGGGATTTTAGGCCTTGGCGTATTGTCTGGTTGCGGACCATGTCTCTTCTTGTTACTTCAACCACCTTCCTCAGATACCTCATTTCTGAGGTTTGGATCTGGCTTTTGTGGGTTGTAGTCATTGCCCATGACTCGCATCCATATGTCAAGACTGGGACATAGGTGGAGCGGTATACAGCCATCTTCATTTTCTTATCAACCTCTCTCTTGCTGAGGAATCCTCAATTTATGGCCTGAAAAAGTCTCCCAGCTGCTGCTTTTCGAGTGGCCAACTCTTCTTTGATGCCTCCCTTTCAGTCTATAATAGCTCCGAGGTATTTAAAGTGGTCGACCTGCTCCAGGACCTGTTCTCCCAGCTTAATCTGATGTCTTCTTTCTTCTCGTGATATCACCATGGATTTTGTTTTAGAGCTGCTTATGACCATCCCTCTCTTCTCCTGCTCTTCCTTCCAGACTTGCAGGTTGGATTGGAGATGTGCCTCTGATTTAGCAATCAGGGCAACATCATCAGCAAATGCCAGCTCTGAAATACAGACCTGTCTCATTTTCCAGTACCCCACTGAATACTTTCCTGTTCTCTCCTTACATGCCTTGATGACATCGTCCACGAGGAGTATGAAAAGATAAGGTGACAGGATATCACCTTGTCTTACACCAGTGGTGGTCCTGTACTCTTCTGACTTATGGTTTGCTGTCCTCACATAATTTCTGCAAGACTTGTAGAAGCTCTGTATAGCATGAATCAGAGGTGCTGGAATGTTCTTCCTTGCCAAACAGTCCCAAAGTTTGCTCCAGGGGACCCTGTCAAATGCCTTTTCAAGATCTATGAAACAAAGATGGATCTCGCTCTTATACTCAACGGCCGTTTCACTCAGCTGTCTGAGTGTGAAGATTAGGTCTTGAGTACTTCGGTTTGCTCGGAATCTGCACTGGACCTCATCCAATTGTGGCTCAGCTAGGCATCGGAGTATCTGCTCTAGGATTCTAGAATAGATTTTACCAGGGACACTGAGAAGGGATATGCCTCTATGGTTTCCACATTGTCGATTGTCACCCTTTTTGAAAATTGGTGTTATGATGGCAATCTCCCAATTTTTTGGTATGGTCTTGTTGCACCACGCAGCCTGTAGGACCCTTAAGAGTAATAGGTCGCCTGATGCTCCCATGTACTTAACTATTTCTGGTGTTATACCATCATGCCCTGCTGCTTTGCCCATCTTGATTTTCTCCAGTGCTGCCTTCAGTTCTTCCATCTTTATGTCATCTTCATCACCATTAGTTTCCTCTTATGTGCTAGTGGTTATCATTTCTGATGCTTCACCATGCTCACCATCAAGGAGTTCTGAGAAATATTCTTTCCATCTTCCCATTACTTCTTTTGGGGCAATAAGCAATTTGCCTTGCTTGCCGTTTATAAATTTGAGAGGGCATTGTTTTTCCTTCCTCATATTCTTTAGGGTCTTATAGAACAATTTCTGGTTTTCTTGCGCATCTTTTTCTAGCTTTTCTCCAAATTCTTTCAAGGACTTCTGTTTTGCTGCTAGCACCTTGTTCTTTGCATCTGTTCTGAGTATCACATATTCTCTATATTTCTTTATGTGTCCTGCTGTATTTTTAGCTCCTAAGTATTGTTTCCATGCCATTTTCTTCTCTCTTATTTTCTCTTTGACTTCCTCTGTCCACCAAGGTGTCCTCTTTCTCTTGTTCCCAAGTCGGACTTCACCACATGCTTCTGCAGCAGCTGTCTTTATGATGTCCTGGGGGGGGGGGGGGGGGGGAATAATAAGGACAATAAATGACTGCCAGTTAGATATTGACACTGCAGTCGATGAATGAATATGGCACAGACTGCTGGAATTTGGCATCAAGCATAAAACTAGGTGGACATATGAGAGGTTGGGTCAGGCATGTGTACAACCAGCACTTTACAGGAACATTCATACCCTTTGAAATCTGCTGAAAGATCTGAGCGTCTTTGGGTTTGTCCAGCGTGCAATGATGTAGATTCTGAACAACAATAACAGTAAATTATGGGCATATAAGTTCTTATAGAATCCTTGATTCCAGTCTACACATTTACTCTTATTCTATTTCTGTTATCATTCTCATCTACCTTTGCCTTAACAGAAAGAAAAGCTCCTGGGTTGATTATATATGTTTGTTTTTTGTGTGTGTTCTAGGTCACAATTCAGATGGCAAATATTTTGTGAAGAGCAACAAGATAGAATTCCAGTGCGAAAATGCTCCAAGGGTCATCACTGTGTTTGTTGAGAAGCAGCGAGATGGACAGGTGTCATCAGTGACTGATGTTGATGTCAGAGAAATCGCTTGTGGTGCTAACCATGTGGTGAGACTTTCTGTCAGCCTTCTTCTTTTTTTTTTTGTTTCTTAAATTTTCTCTCTCCTGATGGAATCCTGTATTAGATTTCTTACATTTACATTTTGTTACCAATATATTTTAGTACTTTCTGATAAAAAAAGTCAAAGACTAAATTCCCATATCGTACAAACAGTAGTGGTCCAGTATAGCTCATGAGAGTAGGCACTGGTCAGAGGACCAGTGGGCAAGCTGATGATCACTACACGCAGGATTGACATTAATACACTTTTGCCTAAAAGAAAACAACAAATCAGAAATAAGTCCTGGAATCAAAACAGCCATGGAGCTTACTGAAAAGCACAGTAACCATAACACAAACTGAAGTGGACATGTAGTTAGCACAATTAGGGAATATATCACACTATATGGAAAATGTTCTAATAAAACCAAGAGATCTATGCACGTGGGTGGTAGATGAAAGGAACTCTTTATTTGGAAATGTAGTGTAATTATGCACACCCCAGACAACATCAAAATAGATAAAACAGTCTCCAGAACTAGGTAACGAACTCGAAGAAGGTGGCCCCATCGAGGCCAGCTCCTTGACGTGGAGATGGGGCTCAAGTACAGCCATCAGCGGCCGAAAAACCAAGACTGGCCAGGCCCTCCTACACTCGAGCAAGAACACAGTCTGCCCTAGCAAGTCAAGGTGCTGAAGACGGAGGCAACCAGCCAAGGGGCGCACCACAGCAATCAGGATGCCACGCACACACGCAATGGAAATATGTCTATATCTACAAAATGTTATGGCACTCGCCCTGTGACGGACACCCAGGCAGACGCAGTGCCGGGCCCTCTGCCTCAAAAGGGCCCAACCCCTACTACTGGGGGTCCTTCTCAATTGCCCCGTGGAGCCAGGAGGCATGAGATTAGAGCTACTGGCCAAGCAAAGCAAAGACCACTTAAAATAATGCACTGGAATGCTGAAGGCGTCAACAGTAAAAAATATGGCTACAGCAAAAAACTAGAGCTCAAAAATATCTTGAATGAAGAGCAAGAAACCCACCTCAACAAAGACATAGCCTTCAAAATCAGAGGCTACCAGTGCTATCGATCTGACCGAATAGACAGGCGAAAGGGTGGAATACTGACACTCATGAGAAATAACATCAGTGCATGTCAGCTTGAAACATATATGGAGGGGGCAGAATACCAGATGCTTCATCTCAGGACAGAAAGTACAGAATTCCACCTGCTCAACTACTACTGTCCGAGTGACCGCCTACTGGCACTAGACACAATCCCAGCAAAAGAAAGACTGATTGTGTGCGGAGACTTCAACAGCCACTCACAGAGCTGGGGCTATGATCACATGGACAGGAGAGGTGATGAGCTTGAAAACTGGCAGGATGACAATGAGCTTATCCTGATTAACCAGCCAATCGACCCACCAACCTTCTACTCGAGATCATGGCACACCACCTCTACACCAGACCTGGCATTCCACTCACCCAGCTTGGAGTGGAACACCACACGTGTTGTAGGGAAACAACTTGGAGGCAGCGACCACCGGCCAGTCTTCCTAATTGTGGAAAATGAACTTGTCAAGGAGAGCAGCACTCTCTCTAGGTGGAACTACAAGAAGGCAGACTGGACAATGTACCAGCACCGTACTAGTATACTGGCTAGAGATCTGACTGTAGACAAAGACATCAATAAGCTAGTCGATGAATTCAGCAGATGCATATTACAGGCTGCTCGTGAAACAATACCTAGAGGGGCTCGTAAGCACTACAAACCATATTGGAATAGTGAACTAGAGCAACTGCACAACGACATGGAAACATCTCGAAAGCAGGCAGAGACCAGTCCATGCCAAGAACACCACAATAACTACCAGCAAGCTAAGGCCAAATTCCAAAGGGCCAAGTTGCAGGCCAGGCGGAGAAGCTGGAAGGAGAAAACAGAGTCCTTGAACTTTGAAAGAGATACAAGGAAACTGTGGAAGCTGGTAAAACAACTTAATGATGAGGGTACAGGGAGAAACTCAAAGATTGCACTGTACAAAGATGGAAACATCCTCACGGGAAAACAGGCAGCTGATCACTTTGCAGACTCCTTTGCTAAAGACAACAACATCGAAGTTAGCCCAGAGAAGCAACAGGAGACTCGTGAGAAACAACAATACGCAGGACGAGATGGAACCATACCTGAAGTTATGGAGGCACCAATCACATTCAGAGAACTGGAGCTTGCAATATCCAAATTGAAAATGAGAAAGTCGCCAGGAGTTGATGGAGTGTCCAATGAAATGATTAAGAACTTGGAAACCGCAGCAAAAACAAAGCTGCTGCAGATCTTCAATATCTGTTGGAACTCAGGCAGAGTTCCACAGACCTGGAGGGAAGCAATCATGATACCACTCCTAAAACCGGGAAAAGACAGTTCCACTGCCTCCAGCTACAGACCAATCAGCCTTACAAGCTGTCTCTGCAAAACTATGGAACGTATCATCAACCTCAGGCTACAGTGGTACCTTGAAAGTGAAAACCTTCTTGTACCACGGCAGGCGGGCTTTAGGCAGAGTTACTCTACCGAAGATCAGGCAACTTACCTTTCCCAAGAGATTGAGGATGCGTTCCAAGATAAGAAACTGGTACTAGCAGCATGGATAGATCTAAGGAAAGCATTTGACAAGGTTTGGAAAGAAGGGCTTCTGAAGAAACTGAGAAACTGTAGAGTGAATGGTAGGATGTACAAATGGGTGAAAGCATACTTGCATAACAGAAGAGCCCGAGTACAACTAGATGGCCTCAAGAGTAAGAAAATTCTACTGCGTCATGGCGTCCCTCAGGGAGGGGTTCTGTCCCCCACACTTTTCCTAGTCTACATCAATGACCTGGTTGCTGAACTACCACATGGAATGAAAGGGGCAATGTACGCTGATGACCTGGTAATATGGTGCACAGATGAGCATGCAACAGTGGCCACCAAACTGCTACAAAGAGCTATAGATGCCTTAACCTCGTGGGCAAATAGATGGTGTGTCAGCATCAACACAGACAAGTGCAGCACTACGCTCTTCACCCTATCCCAAACAAAAAGCTGGTGACATCAAGATAAATGAAGAGCTCCTGAGAGAAGATAAACAACCCACCTATCTCGGAGTTACATTCGATGATAGGCTGACATGGAAGCAGCACATCAACAAGGCAGCAACAAAGGCCAGGAGGAAGTTAGCCATCCTGAGAAAACTAAGTGGAACCACATGGGGAGCCAGCGGGAAAATACTTAGTAAAGTTTACCAGCAGGGCATACGACCACACCTGGAATATGGGTCAGCTGCGTGGTGTCCAGCATCAAACACCACATTACATGAGCTAGATAAGGTGCAAAACCAGGCACTTAGGGTCATCACGGGGGCAATGAAATCAACGCCTATAGTGGAGATGGAGAAAATGGGGAGGATACAAGCACTGCAAGAACGCCGGGAAAACATGAAAGTGCTAACACAGGCAGAAAAGTTCCTCTGTATGCCAAGCCATCCAATGAAGGACAGATTCCAAAACCTAGCAATGGGGCGATTGAAAAGAAGCAGCTTCATCCACCAGGCCAAACGATTTCATAGACAAACCTCAGACCTGCCTGAAGTTGACAGCCCCCTAAAGTCTGTGCCAGAACAAACCCCTTGGAGAGAAGAGCCTGGACTACCAATACACATCCAGACAAAAGTGAAAGGAATATTCGACAGGGATGAACAGAACAGCATGCAACGTAGGACAGTCACTCTCAGTTTCCTGAAAGATGAATACCCACAGGACCTCTGGGTCCGAGTATACATGGATGGGTCAGCACAGAATGCAGTCAAGAATGGAGGAGCAGGAGTGTACATAGAATACCCAAACAACACTAGGGATACGGTCAGAGTACCAACGGGGAAATTCTGTAACAACTATGATGAAGAAATCCAGGCAATCAAGGTAGCAACTGAGAAACTGTTGAACACCAGTCTCAGTCCACAGCCTGTGGTATTCCTGACAGATGCAAGATCAGCACTCCAAGCACTTCAGTCCAGAAAATTGCCAGGTATACAAGCCCTACTTTCTGAACTGTGCAACCAGCGCAGGGTCGCCATGCAGTGGATACCATCTCATTGTGGAATACCAGGAAACGAGAGAGCAGATGGACTGGCTAAAGAAGGTGCTGCAGACGAGCAACCGGATGTACCAGTTACGTACCATCAGAAGAAAAAGATGATCAAATCAATCAGAAAGCCACCAACACCAAAGCAGGATGACTACCAAGCTATGAACAGATCAGAACAAATTGTCATTCTGCACCTCAGAACAGGACACAACCGACTCCCCAGCCACATGTATACAAAATTCAAGATTGGCAATTCAGCCATGTGTACATGTGGACAGGCACCCCAGACTGCGGAGCACGTACTTCAAGATTGCCCCGAATATGATATATTGAGGCAAACCCACTGGTCCAGAGAAACAACACTGGAAGCAAAACTATATGGACCTCTGTATGAACTACAAAAGACAGTGAAGTCTATACAAGAAACAACATTGCAGATATAGACAATATATTTCAAGCGAACGAAAGAAGAAGAAGAAGAAAGAAGGTGGCCGGATAGTGTAAGGCTTGTCATACAAAAAAAAAAAAGAGTTTTGAGTTGATAGCAAGAAAAAAATTAAAAAATTTTTTCTTCTTTGTATGTATGTGTAGCTACCAACTGGCAGAGTGGATAGAGCACTGGCCTCTTGCGGCAAAGGTGCCAGGTTCAAAACACATTGGCGTCATGCTCCAGTCTTCTTCTTTCTTCTTCTTCGATCCTTAACCACCGACCGTCAAAGCAGTCAGTGGCCATCACGCCTAGTGGCGTCTTGTAGGGCAACAACAAATTGATTCCACTTTGCACGGTCGGTGGCCATCCTTCGTACAGTGCCCCAACTCTGGTTCATTCTTTGCATCTCAGCCTCCACAGTCCTCTGCCAAGTTGTTTTTGGTCGGCCTCTCTTTCGCTTTCCTTCAGGGGTCCAAAGCATAGCTGTTCTTGTGATGGCATCGGGGTCTCTTCTGAGGACATGACCAACCCAGCTCCAGCGTCTGCCAGCTATGATGGTGTGCATGTCCTCTTGCTTGCTACGAGTAAGCAGATCTTGGTTGGTGATGGTATTCGGCCAAAAGATGCGGTGAATTTTTCTTAGGCATGTTGTGTGAAAAGAGGACAATTTTGACATTTCCTTCTCTGTGACTCTCCAGCATTCCGCACCATAGAGAAGCACAGAAAGCACGCAACTCTGGTATAATCTTAATTTTGTGCTTGTGCTGTATTGGGAGGACTTCCAGATGTTATTTAGGCTAAAGAAGGCTGTTCTTGCCTTATTCATTCTGATGTTGATGTCTTTGCCTGCCCCACCGTCTGGTGTTACTATGCTTCCTAGGTATGTGAAGGTATCTGTCTGTACCAGTTGCTGATTCCTTACTGATATGGGCTCAGGGTTGCTCACATTGAGCGTCATGACCTCAGACTTCTTTAAATTGATGTTCAAGCCCACCTGCTGGCTAATTTATTAAGTCTATCCGTTTTTTCCTGGATGTGTTGATGTGAATGTGCCAGCAGTGCAATGTCATCTGCATATTCCAGATCTTCCAATGTAGAAAATGTAGTCCATCTTATTCCTCTTGGACTGCCCTCTGTTGTCTGGCGCATCACCCAGTCTATGACTGTTAAAAATAGAGTGGTTGATAAGGGGCATCCCTGTCGTACTCCTGTCTTCACCTCGAAGGTTAGGTTGCTCTGCCCAACACTACACGTAAAGTTGGCATAGAGGCTTTTTATGATTGACACTATGCAGCTTGGAATTCCATAAGCCCTCAGTATTTTCCATAAACTGTCCCTATGTATGCTGTCAAAAGCCTTTTCAAAATCAACAAAATTTATGTAAAGCTGTCTTTGCCATTCTGAGCACTGCTCTATAATGTTCCTGAGAGTGAATATATGGTCTACACATCTTCTGTTCTTTCTAAATCCTGCTTGTTCTTTCCTCAGTTTGTAGTCTACTGCCTTTGAAATTCTCTGTATAATTATCCTGCCTAGTATTTTGCTGGGAACTGAGAGAAGAGTGATTCCTCTCCAATTATTGCAGTCTGCAAGATCTCCCTTTTTGGGCAATTTGACAATTATTCCTTTGTTCCACTCTGATGGTGTTGTCCCCGTTTTCCACACTTGTGCAAATAGTGGTTCTAATAGTTCTGCTGCTAGCTCAGGGTCTGTCTTAAATAGCTCTGCATTTAAGTTATCATGGCCCGGAGCTTTACCGTTCTTTAACCCTTTGATTGCTGTGATGATTTCTTCTTTTCGTGGAATGTCTGTATTTACATCTAGATCGTTTTCAGCCTCAGGAACATTCAATTGTGTCTCTGGTATTTCCTTGTTCAGAGTTTCTCTGAAGTGCTCTGCCCATCTTGTTTCCTGTCCCTCTGCTGTCTTGATGAGATTTCCTTGCTTATCTCTTACTAATGTAATATTGTTTGCACCTTGTTTTCCGCTGATGAATTTAGTTATTTTGTATACTGTGCTTTGTTCATTTCTCAGTGCTGCCTCTTCTGCCTGTTTTGCAAGATCGTCTAGGAAATTCCTTTTGTTGGCTCGGGTTTGGCGTTTAACTTCCCTGTCCAGCTGGCTGTACTGTTCGCTATATAGTTGCTTTAACCTGGGGGACTTCGCTTCTGTTTTCTTTCTTTTCATTTCCTTTCTCATCTTTATGGTGTTTAGTGTTTCTGGTGTTATCCAGTCTTGCTTCTTCCTTTCCTGGAATCCTAAGCATGATTTGCTACTTTCCTTATATATTGTTGAAATGGTGTTGAAATTCTGGTCTATATCATCAGTCAATGTCTTTTCCTGGCTTTTGGCAAATTGATATCGTTTCTTAATGTCGGCCGCAAAAGCTTTTCTGGTAAGGGGGTCCTTCAATTTGCTGATGTCAAACCTTTTCTGTGTAGTTACAGTTGGTCCAGCCCTTCTTAGTTTCACTTTCAGTTTTGCTACTACTAAATGGTGATCACTTCCCACATCTGCACCTCTTCTTACCTTCACATCTTGTAATGCATGTCTCCATCTACCGTTAACCATGATGTGGTCTATCTGGTTTCTGTCCCGACCATTTGGTGATTCCCATGTTAACTTGTGAATTTCCTTATGTGGGAAAAGTGTTCCTCCAATGACCAGGTTGTTAATGCTACAGAAACTTATTAGCTTATCCCCATTTTCGTTTGCTATTCCGCTGCCGCATTTCCCCATTGTTCTTTCATTATATGTATTGTGTGTACCAACTTTCGCATTGAGGTCTCCCATTACTATAACAAGATCATATCTAGGTGTGTCCTCCATTTCTTTCTGCAGTTGTTGATAGAATTCATCCTTGACCTCCTCATCGCTATCATTCGTTGGTGCGTAGCATTGTATTATTGTAGTGTTGGTGAATCTCCCTCTCAATCTCAATCGTATCAGTCTGTTGTTGATGGGTTTCCATTCCAGTAATGTCCTTTCTATCCCTTTCTGTAGAATAATGGCTACGCCTTCACTGTGCTGTCCATCCTCTCTTCCAGAGTAAAGTACTGTTTCTCCTGTTGCTGTTTTAACTTTTCCTGCCCCTGTCCATCTGCTCTCGCTTATCCCCAGGATGTGTAACCTATAGTTTCTCATTTCTGCCGTGACCTGTCTTAGTTTACCTGTCTCGTACATTGTCCTGACATTCCAAAATCCTATTCTTGTATCCTGTTTTGCGGTCAGGACATCCGTTTTCATGTCAGTGGCTTCCTTTCGGCTTTCACCACTGACAGTCATACGAGCCACAGACTCCGAATGTCCATCCCGCAGCAAAGTTTGTTCATTTGATGTTGTTTCCGTAACTTCATTATTTTTTTTTACATAGACAGGGGTGTCAGCCCTATGCTAAAACCCCCAACCTGGAGGACCAGGGTACCAGCTTTTGTCTGACCCCTACCCACACAGACCAGTCCAGCTTGGTTGAACCTACCAGGAGTAAAACTCCCACTGGCATAGCTCTGGGGATTGTCAGGGTACGCAAGCTGCCATACCGCTACAAGGTATAGGTACCATTGATGGCAGATGCTCCAGTCTACTCAGCTGTAAATGGGTTTTTGAGTTAGGAAAGGAAAAGGCAGCGAGGAAGGGAACTGGTCACAGCACCTCTCGATGCTGGACCTAGTATAGTGAAGTCTCTAACACTTCACTTCTCTACGGCAGTATCTGCTATAGGACTACCTTTACGTGTTTATGTATGTGTGCATGTAAACAAACAAATGTAGAGTATATGTTGTGGAAATACTTCGGGATGTTATGTTGTTAAGGGGAGGAGCCACAGTGGAATGCTACTTTTATAAATAGTAGCAGGGTTTCCACTTAAAATGTTCAGGCTTAACCAATGACAATATTAGTTGCATGACAAAGCATTTCATGGATTAATGCTATTGGTAGCCATGGCAGGTATGGGAGGCTAAGAGCCAGGGATCCAGACCTCAAGGATAACCCAGAGTCTGCTGGGAGGACATCATTAGACAATCTCTGATGAACTGAGGACTAGAATGGAACCAGGCCAGGAGGAAGACAGCTGATAGGATAGTATGGTGCTCTCTCATCTACACCTCACAGTAGAAGAGGAACGACGAAGTAAGTAATGTTTCCATGGAAACTGGCCATATTGCATTTTAATGCTGTATTTCATTTACTATGGCTTTTTTTATTTTTTGAGTTATGAGTTTCAGATTTGAACTGGAAGCTCAACATTGTACTTGAAAACTTTTTTAGATTAAATTTTTAATATATCCCGATCTGCAGAAATTTAAAGTCAGTGTCTTAAAGATAGTACAGGTCCATATTTGTTTTTCATCTGAACACCTGAAAGCCGAAGTTTTCTTACAATCAAGTATTTTGGGGTACTGTTGAGCAATTTTTTGACACGTTTTTGGCAATTTTCGAACATATTTTGGCCAGTTTTATGCTATTTTTGGGCTCCTTTTCGAACATGATGTGGGCAACATCTGGAAACCTGAAAAAATCTGTTTTCCAAAACACAGCTGTCCCTGACGATTTTGGCAAAAGGATATGGGCTTGTAGGCCGGTCTGAAACCCTGCTGAAAAAGGAGGAGGGCGGCCTGCTTGGAGGCCGTAAGAAGGCAGCCCCTCCATCATGCAAAGGCACAACAGGCCAATCACCTGTTTGACTTAAAAACCAGATTACGTGAAACATAAGAGAGAAAACTGGACTGATTCTAAAGGCGATGAACTACTACGGACTATGACTTACAGAACATGGAACACAAGAAGTACAGATGGGAAGGAAGAGGAGCTGGTGGAAGAGATGAGGAAAGCAAATTAGAAATCATGGCTTTAACAGAAACAAAGAAAAAAGGACAAGGAGTTATGGATCTCAATGGCAACACGCTGCTCTACAGTGGTGTCCCCACATCTGAAAGAGCTAAAGGGGGCGTGGGTTGTATTGTGGCCAAAAACCAAAGGGATAGTATCAAGGGATGGAACTTTGTCTCGGAACGCATTATGGTCCTAAAACTAAAAGGAGAAACCATAGTCAACCTTGTCATTGTGTATAGCCAAATGAAGATGAGCGAGCAGAGGTTAAGGAGGAATTCTTCAAGCCGCTTCAAAGGACAGTGGACGACTGCCTAAATGAAATTGTCATGCTCGGAGATTTCAATGCCAGAGTTGGAAATGACCATGCTAGATGGGGTGGAGTTATCAGAAGATATGGAGAAGATACTCTCAATGACAATGGAAAGCGACCCCTTAGATTCTGCACTGAGCAGAATCTGATCATTACAAACACAAAGTTCCCCCATAAGCGCATACATGTATACCACTAGGTGTGAACCAACAAAGAATGAGAAGTCAGTGATCTACTATGCCATAGTTAGGAAGAGCTCATTCAAGTATGTCCGGGATGCTAGAGTGTGGAGGGGGCCAGAGATTGGAAGTGACCACTACTTGTTAACAATTAAAAGAACAACTGAAAGAGTTACCCGGCCTAGGAACTGCCTAACATCGTGCAAGAAGCTAAGTAAATGAACAGGGGAAATGAGCATTAAGACCTTCAAGCTGAGAGAGCCAGAAGTGAAGACCAGATACCAGGGGCTTATTGCTACAGCAGTGAGAAACACAGAACAACAACCTGATGACCTGGAAACACTCTGGCTGAAATTCAAGGTCATCATAAAGACAGCTGCAGCAGAAGCATGTGGTGAAGTTCGACTTGGGAACAAGAGAAGAGAACACCTTGGTGGACAGATGAGGTTAAAGAGAAAATAAGAGAGAAGAAAAAGGCATGGAAACAATACTTAGGAGCTAAAAACACAGCAGGAAAAACAAAGAAATACAGAGAATATATGATACTCAGAACAGAAGCAAAGAACAAGGGGCTAGCAGCAAAACAGAAGTCCTGGGAAGAATTTGGAGAAAAGCTAAAAAGTGATGCGCAAGAAAACCAGAAATTGTTCTATAAGACCCTAAAGAATATGAAGAAGGAAAAACAGTGCCCTCTTAAATTTATAAAGGACAAGCAAGGCAAATTGCTTACTGCCCCAAAAGAAGTAATGGAAAGATGGAAAGAATATTTTTCAGAGCTCCTGGATGGTGAGCAAGGTCAAGCATCAGAAATGATAACCACTGACACAGAAGAGGACACCAATGGTGATGAAGATGACATAAAGATGGAAGAACTGAAGGCAGCACTGGAGAAAATCAAGATGGGCAAAGCAGCAGGACATGATGGCATAACACCAGAAATGGTTAAGTACATGGGAGCAGCAGGCGACCTATTACTCCTAAAGGTCCTACAGGCAGCTTGGTGCAACAAGACCATACCAAAGGACTGGAAGATTGCCAAAATAACACCGATTTTCAAAAAGGGTGACAATCGACAATGTGGAAACCATAGAGGCATATCCCTTCTCAGTGTCCCTGGTAAAATCTACTCTAGAATACTGGAGCAGACCTAGCTGAGCCACAAATGGATGAGGTCCAATGTGGCTTCCGAGCAAATCGAAGTACTCAAGACCTAATCTTCACACTCAGACAGTTGAGTAAAAAGGCTCTTGAGTATAAGAGTGAGATCCATCTTTGCTTCTTAGATCTGGAAAAGGCATTTGACAAGGTCCCCTGGAACAAACTCTGGGACTGTTTGGCAAGGAAGAACATTCCAACACCTCTGATTAATGCTATACAGAGCTTCTACAAGTCTTGCAGAAATTATGTGAGGACGGCAAACCATAAATCAGAAGAATTCAGGACCACCGCTGGTGTAAGACATGGTGATATCCTGTCGCCTTATCTTTTCATACGCCTCATGGATGATGTCATCAAGGCATGTAAGGAGAGAACAGGAAAGTATTCAGTGGGGTACTGGAAGTTGAGACAGGTCTGTATTTCGGAGCTGGCATTTGCTGATGATGTTGCCCTGATTGCTAAATCAGAGGCACATCTTCAATCCAACCTGCAAGTCTGGAAGGAAGAGCTGGAGAAGAGAGGGATGATCATAATCAGCTCGAAAACAAAAACCATGGTGATATCACGAGAGGAAAGAAGACATCAGATTAAGCTGGGAGAACAGGTCCTGGAGCAGGTCGACCACTTTAAATACCTTGTGTAAAGAACTATATTATGGTGGGTGTGGGTTGTATACAGATGATGATAAACAATGGCTCGTACGAAATAACCCACTGCCACCGGTACAGCTCCAACACATTTATTGAACATTCACATATGTGTTCTAGATATCAAATACATCGTCAAAACATTGACCTAATACTTAGGCTAACACTGCCTGTAGGAACTAACTCTACCTACAATATTCATGGACTGGCTTCACTTACGTACACAAACAGTACACTAAATATCCATATGTGCGGTATACCCTCCTTGCACATGTAACACCATCCAGGTGTGAATCACTTATTCCAAGTGATTGGCGGCATTAATCATCGCCATATCGATTCTATCAGAATCTCCTTCAGGCGGGACAGTACACTTCGCCTGTACCTTACAGTATAGCTCCAAAGGTGGGAAATGCACCACCTAACCATGTTCTCCACAAACAGAAATATAAAGTTCCCAATGGAACACTTCCAGGCGGAACAATAACCTTTGCCTTATCCACAATAGGTAGGATCTACCCTATAACAAATATATCCATCATATTTGAAATAATCACATCTGTGGTTCTCCACAGTCACACAATACGAGCTCACAGCTCGGCTACTAATCACAGACTCGAGCACACAGCTCGGCTGCCAAACACAGACTCGAGCGCACAGCTCGGCTGCCAAACACAGACTATCCCAGTCACCCCAGACTTGTATTCACTAAACGCTTTCTCCCAGCGCACGCACAAGTCACACCATGTTGACATAAAGTCAGACATGAACTCAATCCCTGAGTTACACTTAAACAAGTGTTGACAACAACAGTTCAGTGACCCTTAGCACCAATCACTATCATCATTCACACTCATGAAATTGTTCTGTAACACCTCGGAGCTGTCATAGACTGGAAGGGAGGCATCAAAGACGAGTTGGCTACCCGAAGAGCAACAGCTGACATCTTTTTCAAGCCATAAATCGAGGATTCCTCAGTAAAAGAGAAGTTGGTAAGAAGACGAAGATGGCTGTATACCGCTCCACCTATGTGCCAGTCTTGACGTATCAATGCGAGTCATGGGCAATGACTACAACCCACAAAAGCCAGATATAAACCTCAGAAATGAGGTATCTGAGGAAGGTGTTTGAAGTAACAAGAAGAGACATGGTCCGCAACCAGACAAAACGCCAAGGCCTAAAAACCCAACCCCTGCAGACCCAAGTAGAACAGTCCCAACTGAGATGGTTTGGCCATGTCTGCAGAATGGGAGAAGATCGGCTACTACGGCAAGCATGGGAAACTAAGAGCCAGGGATCCAGACCTCCAGGACGACCCAGAGTCCGCTGGGAGGACAACATTAGACAGTCTTTGAAGGACCGAGGACTAGAATAGAACCAAGCCAGGAGGAAGACATCCAACGGGCTGATCACCCGTTTGCCAGTCACTTCGATTACGGAAACAACAGCAAATGGATTGATTTGCCGTTGCCCTAAAGACGCCAATAGGCGTGATGGGAAACAATGGCAAAGAAAACCTATCTGCTGTTGCCCTAAGACGCCACTATGCGTAATGGCCACTGACTGCTTTGACGGTCGGTGGCTAAGGACGGAAGAAAGAAGAAGAGGAGGAAGACAGCCGATAGAATAGTATGGCGCTCTCTCTTACAAACCTCTACACCTCACGGTAGAAGAGGAATGACTATGTAAGTAAGGATATGGGCTTATAATATGTTTTGCCCAAATTTTGCAACATTCTTTACAGTAAATCAAAATCTTATCTGATCTGGCACATTTTTGTTTAATTATGCAATGGAAAGCATCTGGACCAGAATTCATGTTCATTTATAAATAAACAAACTAGTTGTCAGAAAATTAGTAACATAAAATACATTTCTGAGAAATTCATGGTTTTCTTAATAGGAAAAGCACAATTTCTGAATGAAATTTTCAAAGTCAAAATAGCCTTAGATTGTGTCCTGATAATTTATTGTGACATATTAAGAAATCAGGAGATCACAGTATACCTGCTTAGAATATGTCCTGACAGTTGAGTTTGATATTTAGGTTTCTTGTTTATCCAAACACCTGATATAAGTTTGATATTTAGATTTCTTTTTTATTCGAACACGTGATATAAGTTTGATACGTAGATTTCTTTTTTATCTGAACACTTGATATAAATTTGATATTTAGATTCCTTTTTTTATCCGAACACCTGATATAAGTTTGATATTTAGAAACCAGGAAATTATAAATTATCAGTGATGTTTAGAAACCAGGAAATTATAAATTATCAGTGATCCAACTTTTCGTATTTGTTTCTGTTTTGGTTGAAAATGCTGTGCTGTTTTTCCATATTACATGTATACATAGAGAATCAGCATATGAAATTAATGTTTAGTGATGTTGTTTTTTTTTTTCATGAAGCTTATTAGTTCTGGTTCCTTGTTGCATAGTCCACTAACATTCAATGTCACTGTTTTAATTGAATTCCCTTTTCATAATCCTTTAATGTTTCCGGTTCTAATTGCATTGAAATCTGTCCATTTATGCTCCAGTTTAGTATTCTTAACAATAGAATAACCACTGTCTGCTTGCTAGGCCAGTCCCAGCAGCACCCTTGGCCAGCGACTTTTCACGGTGACCAGGGCCAGGCCTTCATTGGCTACTGTAGTGATCCCATGGGATAACCCCCACTATACTTCACCCTGGGCCTAGCAATCCTGTACATTATCCTGTTTCCACTTCCTACTACATGGGCTTCAGGAGGCTTAGTGGAGAGGATTATTCATAATCACGTCTCAGTAAAAAAAAAATAATGGAAATGAATTAATGTAATAAATTAATCCATTTTGGTCACCAGCTCATCTCAGATAGTAAGAAACGAGTGTTTTCTTGGGGCTTTGGAGGCTATGGTCGACTTGGGCACTCAGATCCCAAAGATGAATTGGTGCCAAGGCTGCTGAAGTTTTTTGATGGTCCAAACCGAGGTGCAGTGCAGATAGCGGCCGGCTCAACATATTCCATTGCTGTTAATGAGCATGGTGAGTTTCAGTTTATACTAAAACCTTTTAATATTCTTATTTTGATTCATACCCTTTAGCAAATGGGATGCAGAGCATTTAGACCATGCACAATGATGCCTATTACCAGCTCAGCAGAAGAGAACAAGTAATAATCTTAAGACTCCGCAGTGGCCACAACAGATTGGGATACCATCTATTCAACAAGCTAAAGATAAGAACTACAGATGAGTGTAAATGTGGCACTGATAAAAATGACTGCTGAACATCTGCTTCAAAGATGCCCAGCATATGAGGAACGTAGAAAGCAAATATGGGTGTCACCAGTACCACTTTCGGAAAAACTCTATAAGATGCAAATTGCCTGAAACTGACCACTGCTTTCTTTGAAAATATCCAAGCAGACGTCTGAGAGTGTATGAAGAAGAAAATATCCAAGTAGACGTCTGAGAGTGTATGAAGAAGAAAATATCCAAGTAGACGTCTGAGAGTGTATGAAGAAAAAAATATCCAAGTAGACGTCTGAGAGTGTATGAAGAAGAAAATATCCAAGTAGATGTCTGAGAGTGTATGAAGAAGAAAATATCCAAGCAGACGTCTGAGAGTGTATGAAGAAGAAAATATCCAAGCAGACGTCTGAGAGTGTATGAAGAAGAAAATATCCAAGCAGACGTCTGAGAGTGTATGAAGAAGAAAATATCCAAGCAGACGTCTGAGAGTGTATGAAGAAGAAAATATCCAAGCAGACGTCTGAGAGTGTATGAAGAAGAAAATATCCAAGCATACGTCTGAGTGTGTATGAAGAAGAAAATATCCAAGCAGACGTCTGAGACTGTATGAAGAAGAAAATATCCAAGCAGACGTCTGAGACTGTATGAAGAAAAAAATATCCAAGCAGACGTCTGAGACTGTATGAAGAAGAAAATATCCAAGCAGACGTCTGAGACTGTATGAAGAAGAAAATATCCAAGCAGACGTCTGAGACTGTATGAAGAAGAAAATATCCAAGCAGACGTCTGAGACTGTATGAAGAAGAAAATATCCAAGCAGACGTCTGAGACTGTATGAAGAAGAAAATATCCAAGCAGACGTCTGAGACTGTATGAAGAAGAAAATATCCAAGCAGACGTCTGAGAGTGTATGAAGAAGAAAATATCCAAGCAGACTGAGAGTGTATGAAGAAGAAAATATCCAAGCAGACGTCTGAGAGTGTATGAAGAAGAAAATATCCAAGTAGACGTCTGAGACTGTATGAAGAAGAAAATATCCAAGCAGACTGAGAGTGTATGAAGAAGAAAATATCCAAGCAGACGTATGAGAGTGTATGAAGAAGAAAATATCCAAGCAGACGTCTGAGAGTGTATGAAGAAGAAAATATGCAAGCAGACGTCTGAGAGTGTATGAAGAAGAAAATATCCAAGCAGACGTCTGAGAGTGTATGAAGAAGAAAATATCCAAGCAGACGTCTGAGAGTGTATGAAGAAGAAAATATCCAAGCAGACGTCTGAGAGTGTATGAAGAAGAAAATATCCAAGCAGACGTCTGAGAGTGTATGAAGAAGAAAATATCCAAGTAGACGTCTGAGAGTGTATGAAGAAGAAAATATCCAAGCAGACGTCTGAGAGTGTATGAAGAAGAAAATATCCAAGCAGACGTCTGAGAGTGTATGAAGAAGAAAATATCCAAGCAGACGTCTGAGAGTGTATGAAGAAGAAAATATCCAAGCAGACGTCTGAGAGTGTATGAAGAAGAAAATATCCAAGCAGACGTCTGAGAGTGTATGAAGAAGAAAATATCCAAGCAGACGTCTGAGAGTGTATGAAGAAGAAAATATCCAAGTAGACGTCTGAGAGTGTATGAAGAAGAAAATATCCAAGCAGACTGAGAGTGTATGAAGAAGAAAATATCCAAGCAGACGTCTGAGAGTGTATGAAGAAGAAAATATCCAAGCAGACGTCTGAGAGTGTATGAAGAAGAAAATATCCAAGCAGACGTCTGAGAGTGTATGAAGAAGAAAATATCCAAGCAGACATCTGAGAGTGTATGAAGAAGAAAATATCCAAGCAGACGTCTGAGAGTGTATGAAGAAGAAAATATCCAAGCAGACGTCTGAGAGTGTATGAAGAAGAAAATATCCAAGCAGACGTCTGAGAGTGTATGAAGAAGAAAATATCCAAGTAGACGTCTGAGAGTGTATGAAGAAGAAAATATCCAAGTAGACGTCTGAGAGTGTATGAAGAAGAAAATATCTAAGCAGACGTCTGAGAGTGTGAAGAAGAAAATATCCAAGTAGATGTCTGAGAGTGTATGAAGAAGAAAATATCCAAGTAGACGTCTGAGAGTGTATGAAGAAGAAAATATCCAAGTAGACGTCTGAGAGTGTATGAAGAAGAAAATATCCAAGCAGACGTCTGAGAGTGTATGAAGAAGAAAATATCCAAGTAGACGTCTGAGAGTGTATGAGGAAGAAAATATCCAAGCAGACGTCTGAGAGTGTATGAAGAAGAAAATATCCAAGCAGACGTCTGAGAGTGTATGAAGAAGAAAATATCCAAGCAGACGTCTGAGAGTGTATGAAGAAGAAAATATCCAAGTAGAAGTCTGAGAGTGTATGAAGAAGAAAATATCCAAGTAGACGTCTGAGAGTGTATGAAGAAGAAAATATCCAAGTAGATGTCTGAGAGTGTATGAAGAAGAAAATATCCAAGTAGAAGTCTGAGAGTGTATGAAGAAGAAAATATCCAAGTAGACGTCTGAGAGTGTATGAAGAAGAAAATATCCAAGTAGACGTCTGAGAGTGTATGAAGAAGAAAATATCCAAGTAGACGTCAGAGAGTGTATAAAGAAGAAAATATCCAAGTAGACGTCTGAGACTATATGAAGAAGAAAATATCCAAGCAGACGTCTGAGAGTGTATGAAGAAGAAAATATCTAAGCAGACGTCTGAGAGTGTGAAGAAGAAAATATCCAAGTAGATGTCTGAGACTGTATGAAGAAGAAAATATCCAAGTAGACGTCTGAGAGTGTATGAAGAAGAAAATATCCAAGTAGACGTCTGAGACTGTATGAAGAAGAAAATATCCAAGCAGACGTCTGAGAGTGTATGAAGAAGAAAATATCCAAGTAGACGTCTGAGAGTGTATGAAGAAGAAAATATCCAAGTAGACGTCTGAGAGTGTATGAAGAAGAAAATATCCAAGTAGACGTCTGAGAGTGTATGAAGAAGAAAATATCCAAGTAGACGTCTGAGACTGTATGAAGAAGAAAATATCCAAGCAGACGTCTGAGAGAGTATGAAGAAGAAAATATCCAAGTAGACGTCTGAGAGTGTATGAAGAAGAAAATATCCAAGTAGACGTCTGAGAGTGTATGAAGAAGAAAATATCCAAGTAGACGTCTGAGAGTGTATGAAGAAGAAAATATCCAAGTAGACATCTGAGAGTGTATGAAGAAGAAAATATCCAAGCAGACGTCTGAGAGTGTATGAAGAAGAAAATATCGTGTAGCTCACCAAGAAGTATAAGTCTTCACCAAGGTCATGCCGAATCCTCCTGTCCTGGGCCATTCATGCAAGGTCTTTCCGTGTGCACGAAGAGGTGAGAAGACAATACTGGTATTGGATAAGACGCACATTGAGAGAGCCTTTAGATAGTATTACAAGGCAGTCTTTTCTGAAACTCCCAGGAAAAGAGGTCGAGGGAGTTAACATACACTGGAGACAGATATGACAAGGATAAAGAAGATGTGGACAGACCTTGAACAGATGGCACAGGACAGGAAAGCTTGACATGGATTTATTGAAGGCTTGTGCTCCTTAGGGAGCTGAAAGATGATGATGATGATGATGACAGTTAGTTATATTTAGAGATGGAAAAAAAGATTAAACAAATTCAATGTGCAAGCAGTTGGAAGAAATGATTGAGGCCTTTGTAATATGGATGCACTTTAAATACTTTGGAGCTGTCCACTGTAAATACCTTGGTGCTGTTCATATTAAATACCTTGGTGCTGTCCAATTTGAATACCTTGATGCTGTCCATTTTAAATACCTTGCAGCTGTCCACTTTAAATACCTTGGTGCTGTTCATTTTAAATACCTCGGTGCTGTCCAATTTGAATACCCTGATGCTGTCCATTTTAAATACCTTGCAGCTGTCCACTTTAAATACCTTGATGCTGTTCATTTTAAATACCTTGCAGCTATCCACTTTAAATACCTTGATGCTGTTCATTTTAAATACCTTGGTGCTGTTCACTTTAAATACCTTGGTGCTGTTCATTTTAAATACCTTGGAGCTGTTCACTTTAAATACCTTGTAGCTGTTCACTTTAAATACCTCGGAGCTGCCCACTTTAAATACCTTGGAGCTGCCTACTTTATATGCCTTAGAACTGTCACAGACTAGAAGGGAGGCATCAAAGAAGAGTTGACTACCCAAAGAGCAGCAGTTGGGAGACTTTTTCAGGCCATAAATCGAGAATTCCTCAGTAAAAGAGAAGTTGGCAAGAAGATGAAGATAGCTGTATACCGCTCCACCTATGTCCCAGTCTTGACATATGGATGCGAGTCATGGGCAATGACCACAAAAGCCTTTCCAGACCTCAGAAATGCGGTATCAGATAAAGGTGGTTGAAAACAAGAAAGGACCTGGTCCGCAACAAGATGACATGTCTTGGCTTCAAAACCCAGCTTCTGCAGACCCGAGCGGTACAGTCCACATTAAAATGGTTTGGTCATGTCCGCAGAATGGAAGAAGATCGGCTGGCACGACAAATCTGGGAAACCAAGAGCCAGGGATGCAGACCTCCAGGATGACCTAGAGTTGTTGGGAGGACAACATTAGACAATCTCTAAAGAACTGAGAACTAGATTGGAACCAGGCCAGGAGGAAGACAGCCGATGGATAGAATAACGCTCTCTCTGGCAAACCTCTACATCTCAGGGCAGAAGAGGAACGACTAAGTAAATAATGTGGATGTATTCAAGAATGGGGCACATCTCAAGGAAGTAAAAGAAAACAAAGGAGTAAACACAGAATTAAAGATAAGATCAAAATTGGAGAAGTAAAAAGTTTTGGGCATATACAGAAACATAAACATTTCATTTTAAATCATAATAGAAAGGAAAGTTTATCTAAATGGGCAAGTGTACAACAGCACAGTAAGGGGGAAAGAAACATCAAAAGATGGACTGAAAATGATAGTCCTGTTAGTGTACCACCAAAACAGTTGACAGAAAATCTGAAATATACATTATAGCCAACCTCCAATAAAAAGGTGGCACTAAATCTGTTCTGATCCAATTTTTTATATTTTAAACTGATATTTTTAGATGATATCAAAAGCTTATACATTGTCTAAAACATGTTATAAGAGTTAAGTATTTAGCAGTATTTGATGACAAGAACCAGTCAAGTTCTAGTGGAACAAGAGATGAGAAGAAGATGCTGGCGATGGATAGGGCATACATGTCTTATCACCTATTGATAGCATTACAAGGCAGTCCTTGTTCTTGAATCCCCAGGGAAAGAGAGGCAGAGGTAGACTAAAAATCACATGCAGAAAAGAGCTGAAGACAAAAGTGAAACTGATGAGAAAAACGTCAAAAGAACATGAGCTGTTGGCATGTGACAGGAAGACTTGGCATGTGTTTGTTGAAAGCCTATGCTCCTTGGGGAGCTAAAGTGTATTGATTGATTGATTGATTTAGCAATATTTGTTTCATGTAGTATGTATAATTCATTATTCTTCACACCAGACTTTTTTTGTCATCGTTATCCAAACATTAAGACCATGTGTGGTACCAGTTACCTCATCATGGAGAAGTCACACAAACTTCAACAATATGGACAGAAAATAATTGAGCTCAGCCATCCTAGAATAGAAGAAGGTCGTCTGGCAGAAACACATGAAGAATAAAAACTGGAGACAGAAATGAAAGGGATGAGGAATGCATGGAGACATATCTGGAGTCATCCTTATATGACCACCTGGAGTCATCCTTATATGACCACCTGCTATGCACAATGCTACAATATATGTACAAGGAAGTGAAACCTATGTCTGTGAGGCTAATTACACTCTCATTGACTTGAAATCATCCACACACTTCCAGGGATTCCCCCTGTGGTGAAACTTGTTGAGAACCCAGCATTGCACTCTAAGCTTGGTGAAGTCACTTGTGCCTCAGGCATAATTCTTTGACTTGGTTGACTGCATGCAGAAGGATCTCACTATGGACCCAGTGATAGGGGAAGCTGAGAAGTGACTCTGTGCAGGATGTGACAATTCCTTGGGAGAGCTCAGAACCAGAGTACAGTATTTTAGCTCAGCATAGTTGGAGAGCCCCCTTGAATGGTGGGGAATGCACAGTATGCCACACACTTCTTAATCCTAGCTTGGGAGCAGATGTGACGATTCTTTAAATAGAAGCCAAGCTGGAGAAACTGGAGCTGATGACTTCAACTCAACATGTTTTGGAATGGCAGAAGAGCCACAGTAAAAGCCTAGATCTACAGTGTAGATAATACCAAGGAGTCTTCAACTTGGTATTGGCTGCTAAAGAGCGAGAAGCTCACCAGCCCATTAAAAAACCACCAAGGGGATGAGGAAGGCATAACAAGACCTTGAGCTGATGACATGAGACTGGAGGTCTTGGCTTAAGTTTGTTGAAGGCCTGTGCTGCTAGGTAAGCTGTTGGGTGATTAATGAAAATACATCAGGACATGTTACCGGTTGTATACTAGTTGTAATGGTCTCTTGATGTCCAGGTGCATTGTATTTTTGGGGCCAAACGAAAACATCAGGGGAGGCCAACATGTATCCAAAACTAGTTCAAGATCTGTGTGGATGGAAGATAAGAAATATTGGAACAAGGTAAGATGTGCTGTGTTTGTGAAGTGTTTTATCTCCAGATTAATGCTGGAAAATATTAATCTTCATCTTTATGATTTCCCTGTTGACTCCATATGGATCCACCACTTCAACCATACCCTTTGCACCAAAGCAGTCTTGTGACAGTTATTTCTGTAGCAGTTGTTGTTGTGATCTACAGTGTTCTATGACTTGTAGCAAGTACAGATTGTTGTTGTGATCTACAGTGTTCTATGACTTGTAGCAAGTACAGATTGTTGTTGTGATCTACAGTGTTCTATGACTTGTAGCAAGTACAGATTGTTGTTGTGATCTACAGTGTTCTATGACTTGTAGCAAGTACAGATTGTTGTTGTGATCTACAGTGTTCTACGACTTGTAGCAAGTACAGATTGTTGTTGTGATCTACAGTGTTCTACGACTTGTAGCAAGTACAGATTGTTGTTGTGATCTACAGTGTTCTACGACTTGTAGCAAGTACAGATTGTTGTTGTGATCTACAGTGTTCTACGACTTGTAGCAAGTACAGATTGCTATTCTGATCTTGAAAGTTATGAATCATTATTGTTATTGCTGATCAGAATCAATGTCACTGCACTCTGGGTCAACCCATAAGTGCTCAGTCTCCCTCAGCAAATGTCGAAGGGTAAAAAAGGTAAAGGATCCCGTAACACGCCCATTGAGGCATATTGGGAATATGGTGTTAGGCACATATTTTCTCAACCATCGGCACACTAGGGGTGATGTGGTCAGCATCACGCCGGCCGCCTTAACCTTCCCAGAAGTTGCTCTGGTACCCTATTGCTAATTGTTCCTGTTGCGTGCAGATTGTATACACGCCAGATGCATCCTGTCATACGTCCATCCCTTCTGGTCTTACATTTGATGCCAAATTCCAGCAGTCTTAGCCTTCATGATTCATCGATTGCAGTGTCATTCTCTAATAGGCGATCATTAATCGCCCTCAGTTTGTCTCCCTTATCCATATACAATGCACCATCTGTGGGTGCTCTTGAAGCTAGTCTGTCAGTTCTTTCATTGCCGCATACCCCTGCATGACCAGAACAGTAGATTCACACCAGTTCCTGAAGATTCGAGGCTTCTGTGGAGGTTTTCCATTCATCCTGGAGCCATCCACTTTGGACCGTCCGAAACGTGGATTGTGAGTCTGATACAATAACTGCCCTTGTTAATGAAGTCTCAGACAGCAACCTTAAGGCTGCAGTAGCTGCCTCTACCTCCATTCTCATGCTGGAGGTTTTTATCATTTAAGCCCCGCTATATACAGCGACGATTCTGCCCTTTACTCTAGCAGAGAAGCCCCACCATGATCATTTATCAGTTGATCAATTTCCAGCTCTGCCCTCCCATTGGCCCAAGTTCTGCACTCTCTACCAAGGCTGATGATGACTTGCTTGTAGTTAATCCAGTTCTCATCAGGCTTATTCACTCTTCCCCTTTTAATATATTTTCAGCTGTGGTCTCTTGCTTAATCGTTGCCTCTGCCTGTGCCATCCATGACATCCCCCTCTTTATTCTCGGTCCCTTAATGTCAGCTATGTTTCCATGTCTGTGGTTACTCGCATATAGGCTTTTTGACTGGGCCATCATATACCTGGATCTAATCGACAGTAATCCAAGCATGTACTGCATCGTCACGATGGGGTATCTCATGTACAGCCCAAGTCTACACTCATCCCTTCAATTTTAATGCATTCCAATTGTTCACATTGTGATATTGACAGCGTGAGTGTTCCCAGACTATACTCGATGACTGATATGACTAGCTGATTATACAGGAGATAAAGTAGTCTTTGTTCCAGGTTATAAATGAATGCTTTTAACTCTTTATGGACATGGTGGTTATCCTATGTTTGATGCAAAGAATTTTCTGTCCATTTGAATTTTCATGTAATTTTTTTAAAGTTTAAGGGTCGGTTCTTTTCGGCTTTTTTTTTTTTTTTTTATTTTTTTTTTTTTTTTTAGTATTGTTAGTGATGGGCAGAGTGTATGTGGGTATGTCTAGAAATGTAGTGACTCACAGCGACAACCATACATCTCCACCAAGTTCGCTGCCTAGGTGATAATTCATGATAAATAAATGCACACCAACGGCTAGTTCAATCGCCATAAGTTTATATAACAAGTCACAATGCCCGTAGGGTCATGTACAGTCAGAAGCAATATAACAAAATTCACAGCATTTCAATTTTGGTTAACCAGGAAACTATGCAACAATCTTCTTCATGAGCAATCCACTTCCTGGCTCTCTAGTCGCACACTTCTCTTCTCTAGCCATCTGCCTCTTTGTTCACGTATGCTAATTGCTGTCGTTGAAACATGTGAAATTTTTACACACATCACTGAACATCATTTAATACCACATAGTTTGCTGCTTGCCTGCATTCCTGCTGTCAACATCGCTTGTGGCAAAATTACAACAGCGCAGGCAAATACTCACTCACAACAACTAAATATACTACATAAGCTCCAAGCAGAGTAGAGCACCACTCATTCAAGCAAACACACTCAGGAACACTCCTTGACATCCATGTTATACATAGTTGCAAAGAAAATTGAATAAGGATTAATAAAATTGCGACAAAGCAAAACAAAAACTAAGTTCAAATGTACTAGCCCTGAAAACTGGCCTTCCAGCTATAGTGTCTTGGGAAATTAGCCCTGAATACTGGCCTCTCACCCTTTAAGAGCTAAGGAGCAATTGTTTCCCGGTCCATCTAACTTGTACCTAAATACTTGATGTATCTTGTATAGTGGTATCTGTAGCATCTTTTTTTTTTCGTAAAGAAAATGCTAGGTCCATGCATTGCTTCATATTTATCATTATTCAATACCTGCCAGTTCCCTGCAGAGTACAGGCCTTCAGTTACTTCATACAGAGCTGTCCTGAGTGAGTCAGGGCATTGATTAGTTGTTATTGGGGTTGTGATCTGACGATTATTAGACCAAATAAATTTGGATATACAGTCAGCTGGTTTGATGTTTCCTTGACGTCTGCTGCTAATTAGTGGTCTCATTATCATTTTCCTTTATGTTCATTACGAAGCATAGAGCCACCACCTGCATATGGTCCTCTTGCAGGAAGTCTTCACCAAGCAGTCACATACTCTTGTAGCTGTGGCTTCTGTAGCAGCTAGTTTTACACAATGGGGTTGCTAGCTCCATGCACGACATCATATTAATCACCTTGTACGACATGCACGACGTCATATTAATCACCTTGTATGACATGCACGACGTCATATTAATCACCTTGTACGACATGCCTGAGGGTGAAGTAGTCCTGTTCTTTATTTGTCTCCTCAGAGACCCCTGGGAACTGTACGGGGCTAATTAGTTGGTATGCCAGGAAGTTATTGAAGCTTTTTGTGGCTTAAAGTTTAAATAAGGATCTTCAGCTCAAATGTCAAGGCTGTTCTATTGCATGGCAGTGAAACATGGAGACCAACAGAATTAACAACCAGAATCAAACAGACTTTCATAAACGGGGGCTTGTGCAGAATAGTAGGATTGAAATGATTTGACAAAACCAGTAACATGAAACTGATTGAAAGAACTAGACAAACACCACTGGAACAAGAAGTGAGGAGAAGATGCTTGTGTTGGATAGGGCATGCGTTAAGAAATCCACATGATAGTATTATAAGGCAGTCCTTGTTCTGGAATCCTCAGAATGAGAGAAATAAAAAGAGACAGAAAAAAAGAGATTGAGAATGAAATGGATAAAGAAGATATGGAAATATCTTAAAAAGATGGATTGCACAGGGCAAGAAGGATTGGCATGGGGTTTGTGAAAGACCTGCTTTCCTCAGGGAGATTTAAGATATTGATGATGACGCGAGGTAGTTTCCTATTTCATAGTCTCAAGTCTTTTATCACTGTTAATCACATCGCTGTTTTCTTTCTTCAGCAACAAGAGTATAGTTGTGACAGCAGATGAAAGTGTGGTCAGCTGGGGTCCATCTCCGTGTTTTGGAGAGTTGGTGAGTTATTTTGTGTAAGCTTGTTTGTGAATGTCGTGAAACAAAATAAGAAACACAAATTGGAAAAAGGGCAGAGGAAGTGCAGAGAGACAATGATGAAGTTATGATGAAACCAGATAAAGTTTTGAATTGTTTTTATTGAATTTTTGTGGCTAAAGTTTCTACAGAAAGGGTTAGGAGGCCTGCATGTCCAGCCCTCCTTAGTTGCCACTTATGACATGCTTGGTAGAACACAATGTTACTATTCCTTGCTCCTGTCAGGCCCCAGTAACACATCTGCGAATATGAGCAGGTAACCAGTAGCACGAGATGCAAAGGAATTTATATAAATTCCAGGGTTAGTCCACTAACCGACACTACAAAGCACCTCCACATGGTACATATTGGAAACGGGCATCTTTTTAGTTGCCTTTCCAACGCTTAGATATCCAGTAGCCACTCCAGAGTGGCCCAACATCATGATTCCCTATATGTTAAAAACCCAGAATTGCACACCAAGCTTGGTGGAATCACTTGAGCCCTAGACTTAACTTTGCCGTTTACCTGGTTGGCTGTGAGCAGAAGGATCTCACAATGGATAGATGACAGGCGAGAGGAGCAGGGACATAGCTCTATGCAGGATAACCCATGACCAGAACACAATATTTGAGCCCTGCATGTTTGGAGAGCCCCATGGATGGCGGGGGATGACAATTATATATCCCCCTTCTCCAACCACCACCAAATCCCCTCTTCTAGCTTGAAACTAGATGTGAGGATCCATTAAATGCTTGTCAATAGAATACCTGGGAAAGAAACTGGAACTCCTAACAAATTTCAGAAAGAGCAACAAGCTTAGCAGCCCTAGTTAAACAACAACTAGCAGCATCCATTTTCTATGAGGACATCAGTCAAAGGCACATGGCTGCTCAAGGAAATAAAATCATTTCATTGTTATATCATGTCCTCTGTAGTGGAAAGGGGGGGAGGGGGCCTCTGGGGAGATAAGCCACAAATAAAACTACTGCTTCATTGGGCATGTTATGCATGGGGCTGACAGCCTCATCATATCAAATAGATTGCCATAGAAACCACTGTTGCTGGGCAGACGTGAATGCTTTGGTGCATGCTTCCTGCTAAGGAGCCAGCTGCAGTGGTGCTTACATGCATCAAGTAGAGTCATGATGATTTCTTGTTTTGAAAACCCTTTTGTAATCAGTCAGTTGTAGTCAGTCAGTTGTAATCAGAACTATTTTATCACATCATAATCTGTTCTTTGTAAGTGTTATACAAGTCTGAATACCCAAAAACTGAAATATTCTGAAAATCAAAAGTTTCTTCGGGCTACTTTTCAATCACAGTTTGTGTGATTTCTGTCTGTTTTGGGCAATTGGGTGACTTATGTCTATTTTGGGCAACTTTGGGTGACGGGTAAAATTTGGGCTACCTTTTAACACAGTTTGGGAGACATCCGGTTTCCAAAACAAAGCTGTCCTCTGGGATTTTGGATGAAAGGATACAGGCCTGTAATAATGAAATCTCAAGGTAATAGTCTGCCATCTTTTGTATTAACAGGGTTATGGTGAAGGAGGTATAAAGTCATCAACAGTGCCAAAAGAAGTGAAGCCCCTCGAAGGTTTTTACATACAAAGTGTATCCTGTGGCTTCTCCCACACACTCTTCGTTGCCCGAAATGACACAGAAGAAGACCAGAAAGCTGTGGACAAGTTACCCGTATACACACCATAATCTCTGTCAATGCTATCATATTTTAATTCCTAATTTTTATCTAAACATTTGGTATGAATGTGTTTGTAATAAAAGGTTAGGATTTTTTTATTCTATCTTTAAAATGGCACATTAAAATTATTTTTCAACTATAGGACTGCACTTAGAACCTACATTGTTAAATCATCATCATCTTTTTTACTCCTTATAGAGCCACCAGCTGCAAATGGCCCCTAAAATGAAGCATACGCCAAACTCTTGCAGCTGTGGTCTCTGTAGCAAATTGTTTTACATGATGAGGAAGCCAGCCTCCCCCCCACACACACACACACACACAACCTCATAATAGTTGCATTTCATGACATGCATAAGGGAGTAGGGGTTCTATTCTTGTGCCACCCCAAAGACGCCTGGGCACTACATGGTGCACTGTTACAGTGCATTTGAACAAAAAGTTGGTCGTTCTGAAGATGAAAATATTGAGCATCAGTCGTTAAATTCAGTCAGTTTTGTGTGTGTGTGTTTTTTGTTAATGATGGTTTCCAAGTGTATGTGTGTGTTAACGGGCTTACTTGCTCAGTGAAAGTTGAAAGAAAATGGAAAGTAAGAAATAATGAGAAACGGTGCCATCCTTAGACAGAAATCGCAAACTGTAATTCTCTGCCTTCATTTCTTGATGGGTTACTTTCTAGTTTGATATATTTCATAAAAGAGAGCTGTGTTAAATACTTGGATAGGCAGAATAAATGTGCATTTAAAAAAAAAAAAACTAGAGAGTAATAGTGACACTTCTATTTTGAAGCTGACTCATGTTGTATAAAGCAACAAGAATATCACAAAATATTGTTTAACTATCATGTTGTATAAAGCTACAAGGATATCACAAAATATTGTTTAACTGCAGGCGACAATTGTTGCCGGAGGGTACCCTATGTTCTCCCAGCTGCAGGCGACTTTAGTCGACTTTCGGATATCGTCGGTTTCTAGCATTAGGAATTGTGTACACGGGATTTCACCCTCGGATGTTAAGTTGTAATCTTATTTGGGAGAGAGTTAGCTTCCGTTTCCGATCTTTATTTAGTGATGGGTGTATTCGCGTTTATTTTCTGTGAATTTTTAAAATCGAAATCAATTGGCATCGAACACAGGCCATTTTCGCTCTAATTTTAATGAATTCTGACTCCGATGCGATGACGAGATTTATTAGCGCTGATTTCGGTTCTCAGAATATGGGTGATGGCAGAGATGGGAACGATAGTAGAATGTCATTGCTAGTATGTCTAATTTCAGGGGTTAGGTGTATGGGAAAAGTTTAGGGTTACGGCCAAATGTTACTGCTGACGAGGGCGTTTGTTGCTTTGCTACTGATGATGGGTGTAACGAAAAGATCGTCATTTGATTTGTATTGGTCAAATGACTTTCATTGAGATGCAAGGGATAAGGACTCTTCGTTTGTTGGGTTTTTTTTTTAAATTTTAAAAAAAATTTTTAAAAATTTTTTTAAAATTTATTTTTCGTTTTTTTCATCTTTCCATTCCTCTCTTCCTATCACATCTAACATGTACACAAACAAATTTTATATCATCAGATTCATCATTCATTTATTTATATAAATTCCAAAAATGATAGCAATTGACCAAGAAACACAGAAACTATAGACGTTACAAGTCACCCACTATAAAAACAGGGCGTTGTGAAAAAGAATGCAGCGGCAGGGCCATCATTCCAGGATTTTAATGCAGTGTGCTAAAGGCTAACTAGGGCTGCTGAGCTTTTCGCTCTTTTGCAGTCAATACCAAGTTGAAGAGTTCTTGGTGTTATCTACATTGTAGATCTAGGCTTTTCTGTGGCTTTTCTGCCATTCTGAAATATGCTGAGTTGAAGTCATGAGCTCCAGTTTCTCCAGCTTGGCTTGCATTTAAAGGATCGTCACATCTGGTCCCAAGCTAGGATGAAGAATTGTGTGGCATACTGTGCATTTCCCACCAAATATGCAGAGCTAAATTACTGTGCTGTGGTTCTGGGCTCATTCAAAGAATTCTCATGTTCTACGCAGAGCCACTTCTCAGCTGCCCCTGCCTATCATGGGGTCCATAGTGAGATCCTCCTGCATACAGACAATGCTGTAAAAGCCATAGTTACGTGTGGGGCTCAAGTGATTCCTCCAAGCTTAGTGTGCAGTGCTGGGTTCTCAACATGTGTAATTGTGGTGAGATGGATGTTGAATAGAAATTAATTGAAATAGTTCCCGGAAATGGAAAAGAGAACTGGTGAACTAGTGTAGGGATGGCACAGGACAAGTCAGGTAATTAACTGCACAGTTTTTAAATGGTAGCTGTGAAGTAGAAGAGAGCTGTGAAGTAGAAGAGAGCTGTGAAGTAGAAGAGAGCTGTGAAGTAAGTCACCTTCTCACTAGACATATCCTATGCTCCAAGATTGTCTCCATTAATAGTTGATATGAAATGCAGCTCATTAATTATCCCTACCAGTTTTAAAATATTAACTAATTCTTTTAATTTCTACACGATAACAACATTTAGAATGGAACTGGAATTTAAACAAAATCAATCAATTGTGATTTATTAAATATATCTGTACATTTATTAATTAAAATAGAAGTTTGGTAAAGATTGCAGATATGTATTTACACAAATCTTCTTCAAGTACTATGCCTAGTGGCGTAGGAGATATGGCTTCCCACAACTTCCTGTCTCCAGTACAATTTATCAATTCTGCTGTTGACTTCTTTCCATGCAACTATGCCAAACTGTCTAGTATTTGCTCTCTTTATCTTCCCCGATCTCTTTTTCCTTCAGTCTCACACAAATCACAAGTTGGAAATTATGTTGTGGCAATGTCTTTGTTCATCATTTTGGACAATTGGTGACTTCTGGATCTTGTTTTTTTCAAAGTAATGATTATTTATCTAATTCAGGTCCTTTCGCTGCAGATATTTCTCATCATATATCAGGTGTTGATGTTAAGATACTTAATCAACATGAAGAGGTAGCTACAATGCTAATGTTGGAGAATGCAGAGGTTGTCCTTGTTTTTGTTTTTTTTTTAAATTTTAAATACCCCTTCTGGGGCTCAAAGTGAGGTCTATTGACTTTATTGAGTTAAATGTGTAAAATTGTGTGATCCAGGCCCTGGCTAAGACACTTTGATCTTAGCCAAAAGGCCAAGAGACAGCAGTCTGGTATGCTTCTTATCAGAAGCTTTTGTTGTGACTCTCGGAAAAGAATCTGAAACATATGCACAGATTATGGTATCTGTTTCCTACTACCAAGATGATCCTTCGATGATGACAGGCCACTGTTGATCAGAATCCTCATTCAGACAGCATAATCCATGAGGCTGCGATCATGTCAATCAAAGAAGTACGTCATACAATCAATATAATACATCGTTACACTATAGAAATCATTTACAAATTTTTCTGAATTCTGTCTTGATTACTTCCTTTTGATCATAAGTCATGCCAAAAGTGGTTTCCCTCTAAAGATATTAATCAGCAAAATTTTAAATTGAAAGAAGGAAACTAAGGAAGCCAAGAAGCAGTGGAAGAAAAAGACAAACTCTTTGGCATCCATCATTTAAAAACTAAACCCTGAAAAGGACTGTAAGCTTTTATAGTCCTGAGAAATACTTCTAGCTGCATCATGCTGTTCAGGATTGTCGAGGTTATATTCAGCACAGGGTTTAGAGTACCAAGATTAAGATATCAGCATGTAATTCAAAGTCAGTGCTAACATTAATATTAAATATCACAGCAGTTTACATAACACCAAAATACTTGTAACCCAAAGATTAATACGTTTATTTTAACATATCCCTTAGACACAGTATTATGGATCTGAGCATATCATGTATGCAAGTCTGCTCACAAGCAGGTCAGCTTTGCTTTTCTCAGCAATGAGCTGTGGCTATGTGGCTTCGACAAGCGTGTGTCAGTCCGCTGGACATCTTTTCAGCTATGAAATTTTGAGAGTCCAGAATTGAATCTGAGCGGGCTTATATACCCAACCTAGATCTAACCCTTTCCTTCTCGGAGGTCCGTGCCTGAGTTCACTTTTCTACTTGTAACTTTCGTGGGGTTTCAATGCTGTTGTGCTATTTTTTTCCAAGACAATCATGATTTCCTCATCAAGTACCAAAGGAAATGATTTCACACTGTCATAATTATTTGTAGTTGCTGTTCAAGTCCCAAAATAATTATTCCGTTCGGGGCATTAATCATAAAGTTATAGCAGAATTACTGGTGCTATTCATGGTTTATCATAAAGACTCTAGTTTACGTGGCTATTCAAGAGTATCTTTGCCCTTGTTATGACTGGATGATTTCAAAAGTCAGTGAGGGTGTAATTAGTCTCACAGACAGAGGTTCACACAGCTGGTGGTCATATAAGGATGACTCTAGATATGCCTCCATGCATATCATAAGATATAGGATAGACAGTCAGATTGATCATATATGCATAAATAAGATGTTTAGATCATCATTACATGATGTAGAATTGTGTTGAAGTGCACATGTTGCATCAGATCACTAAATTCTTTTAGCGAGAATCTGTGCACACAGATATAGACTACATATGAATGGCTTCCAGATCCAGTAAGTACCAAATGCTTCGACACATAGAAGACGATGCAAATACAGAGGACTGCTAGCAACAAAAATATATAAAAAATTATGAGAAATGTGGAGAAGAATTGGAACAAAGATAATGCTAGCACAAAGTATGGATAACAACAGAAACCATCAGTAAGATAACAGGAAAGAGAAAATAAGAAGGCAGATTTAAACAGAAGCAAAACCAGAAGTTCCAGAGCTAAGGCTTATAAACTAAACAAAGAAGTAAATAAATGGTAAGTAGAAGAAATGAAGACACTAGAGGAAATAACATTGATGAGCAGGTGCTTGCGCAGAATAGAAGGAAGAGAGGAAACTCTATTCACAGCATTACAACAAGAGGCAATCTGATCATCAGATGAGGTTCCCCTGTCAGACTTGTGAAGAATAAGAATAGTCTAGCACAGTGTTTCTTAACCTGTGGTCCAAGGGCTACCTGGGGGGGTGTGTGAATGGATTCTTAGTCCATAACCTTCACTGGACAATCAGACAAAGCTCTACGGTATTAAAATGGTTTGAGATGCCTTGGTCTAGCAGAAAAAAATGCATGTAAGATCTAAAAACAACTAGCCGAACATTTCATGCAGCAGTTCAAGCTATTTAATGATACTAAATGTATATGCTGTATTATGATACCAGACATACTCAGATTCTTATAAATTGTAATATCTACAAGAGCTCCCGAAGTAGCATATGCCTTCAACAAAGTTGAAGGGGTCGAAGTGGCTAAGAGGTATGGCGTCCGCCTCGATTTCTGGAGGTACCGCATCTGATTCC
This sequence comes from Oreohelix idahoensis, assembly GCA_024509875.1. Classification (NCBI taxonomy): domain Eukaryota; kingdom Metazoa; phylum Mollusca; class Gastropoda; order Stylommatophora; family Oreohelicidae; genus Oreohelix; species Oreohelix idahoensis. Next base: position 53,188 of record JAMPIV010019705.1, read on the forward strand.
CAGTAGAGGGAATATAATTTATGGAAATTTTTTCAGAACCAGAGGTCCTAATGATATCATACTCCCTGCCCCCTGGTCTCCTGGGCAGTGAGATCGGATGCCTAGCCTTCTCGGATAAGGGAGAAAAAATAGGAGGTCCCGTGTATAAGTTGCACACGTAAAAAGTCCCACGGCAGCTTGAAATCGTTAAGAGTAGGCCGTAAGGCTGCTGCCCTGGCAAAATTTTAAAAATTTGAAACGTACCCACCACAAAGATATCTATAGAATGTGTGAATCCTATATACACAAATTGGGATTCTCGCCGGTGCTACGGAGTTTATGCACTGCGCTGAGATCCTCCTTATGTGATTTAAGGGAGGAGATGGGAGCACTGAAGGAGTTGTCCGTGTGCATTGAAGATGGTCCTTAAATCCAAACCAAACTAATTATCTCCCCTCTGTTTCTTAGATCTGTAAATTTAACACAATTTTAAAATAAAACAATTATATTATTTGCTTACTTAAAAATAAAATAAATGAAAACTCCCTGACCCCACTGGAAGTTAAGTTTTACAATGTCACCTACTTAAAAGTTATCAGAAAATGGATAACTTTATTTCAGTCTGTGATTGTTTTTTTTTTTTTTAATCATTCGCCCGCTATTACTCGAGGCGAAATCTCTGGTTAATATGTCTAACCTGAGACTGATTTTACGTATCCTTTTTTTTTCCGTGTACAATGACAGGTGTCCTCTCGCCATTCAGGCAGATACTCTCCGATTTCGGAGGTACCCATTAGAGCTGGGTTGGCTCAGGAGCTGTTCAGGTTATTCCAGTCCCTGGTCGACAACACTTTCTCAAATGTCCTCACCAGGGCTCGAATTATTCCAGTCCCAAGTCCCGGTCGACAACACTCCTTCAAACCTGGATCACCCGATCGTTAGCGCAGTGTGGTAACCACTACACCAGCGCGGCTCCCTGTGATTGTTAAATTTTACAGTATCATGTACTTAATATAAAGATAAATTATTTGTCTTTGGATTTTAAAGATTTTTTTCATTTTCTTTGCTTACAGAGAAAGAATGCTGAAGTAAATTAATTTGTCCTGACAACAACATTTTAGATATATTCTGGGTAAATTAGTGCATTCTGGCAACTACATTTTAGATTAAATATTCTTTTTGCCTACATTTAACGGTTCTTGTCTGCTGAAAGATATAAATTTTAAGCCTTTTAAAATATTTCCGTAACCACAAATTTCAAAGTAAATTCTCTTCTTTTATTGGATCTCTAAAGCAGAGGTAACTAATCAGATTTGTTTAAAAAAACGTGTTTCTGCATCACTTACATTCATGCCAGTAACCACTGTGTGCCCATTTCACACCAGGAAAAACACATTGGTCCAGACAAAAATTAGAAGTAAAAGTATTTTGAGAAAGGGACCAAATAAGATTTCTCTTGTGCTTTTCATTCTCATAGCGTTCTTGTTAGTTTCAGTTCCAGTGAATGCAAATGGAAATTTCAGTTGAAAAATCATTTTGCCATGCACAGTAGATTGAAATGATTTACATGATTGGGTGCTCGTGTGAGTTCAATGGCAGGCAGCAATTTGTATTTTGCGTATAATAAGCTTAATTTTTTTTTTTTAAACTTTAGCTAATGTTCTAATAATTTTTTTTTAAACGTTTAATTTGTAGTATTGTTCTAATAAGTTTGAAATTGTTTTTTAATTTCTGGTCACAAAAGGCTGATTTTATCATCCATTCCATTGATATAAGAGCCTTAGATGTTGATGACAACCTGTAGAATATACCACACTCGTCACTAATGATATTCTTACAATCTTGTAATGAACAGCAGTTCACATTTTCATGCACTGTTTTCTTTTCATTTCAATCTTTTGGTCAGGTGCTGAAAAAACTGGGTTGCAAGAGTGCAGTTTGACTGTTAAACCCACATTGTTAAAATTTTTATGTGTGTATATATATATATATAAGTCTATATATATGTATATCACCCCTAGTGTGCCGGTGGTCAGGAAAATATGGGCTCTAACACCATATTCACAATATGCCTCAATGGGCGTGTCACAGGATCCTACTGTCTTTGCAACATGGATGGTCCAGCACCTCTTTAATCCAAACAAAATTATGAGGCCAGTTAAATTCTTGTGACTGCCAGACTAGTAGTTTACAATGTTGCCACATTGGACTTGAATTGTTTACAAAGAATTTTTTGGTATTGATTCATTGAATTTGTTATTCACCATCATTTTCCTGTGAGCTCCTTATGGAGCATAGAGCCACCACTGTAGATGGTCCGCTTGCAGGAAGCTTGCACCAAGCTGTCACATGATCTTGAAATATTGGTTTCTATGGCAGTTAGTTTTTCGTGATAATAATTTGTGCAATTATTTCCTTATTTTGCTTAAATTTACGCCTAGTCATGGCTTCGAAGAAACATGCACGTGGCATCAAAGGTAAACACCAGTCTGTACCAATACAAGATAAGGTGGAACTGTCGAAAAAACTGGATATAGATGATTCCGCGTGGGAGCTGTAAGAAATCGCCTAAATCAAATTGTCGCCTCAGTTCTGCTTTATTCTATCTCAACTTCAGCTTGTTTTGAGTAAAAACGCGTTCAAAGTTTTTGAGTTACTAGGTGAAAAGAATATATTGCATAACAATGACATTTTTCATGATGATCCAAACTGCTAGCTGTAAGATATTGTGTGGGATGATTAGACTACATGATGTCCATTTATGGCAGATAAATTTTGACCAAAAGTGGAGATGGAACAAAGCAGTACTAAAGCGGCAAAACGTTTTTGATATAAAGAAGCAGAAGGATTAAATATTGAAATCCTATAGTGACGGTGAGTCCAGCGTGGAAATTAGCATTATAAAAACTGACAGATGGTAATAGTAGGCCACCCAAGTATGATCAAGTGATGATAAGGCTTTTTTTTTTTTAACGTTGGAGTGATGTTGTGGACTTATCGGGCAGAATGTTTGTAGAACAGGACCAATTGTTACATAACGAACTTAAAAATCGAACATGAATGTGACTAGCAAGGGATGGATTCTTAGGTTTAAGAATAGTCATGGAATGTCTTTGCTATAAGTGTATAGAGAAAAAAACGATCTGCAAATCACAATGGAGCTGTCAAGTATGTATCTAGCAGTCATGATGCTTTTAGAGACATGGGATATGTATAATTGGGTCAGAGGTGTAAGATAAAGGATCCCATATATTGAGGTATATTGGGAATATGGTGTTCGGCCCATATTTTCTTGACCATCAGCACACTAGGGGTGATGGGGTCAGCATCACGCAGGCCACCTTAACCTTCAGAGTTGCTCTGGTACTCAATTCGTGAGGCTGGGTCGACCCCGGAGCCATTTGCAGTCTAACAAATCCCACCTCAACTGGGGATCGAACCAGGACTGCCGAGTTAGGGAGCAATGCAATAACCATTGCGCTACAGTGGCTCTCGGGTCAGAGGAATGACTTGAATTATTATTTCTACCTGTATGTGTATGTATATGTTAATGTAAATACAGTGATAGAAAAGACACTTTCTATTTTGAAAAACTGTTATTCCTTCATTCCTATCTAACAAATTTATATGAAACATACGTCACAGTCAAGACATTTGGCTGCCATTTTATTACGTTACATTCTATGTCACGTTAGCATTACGGCTCAGTATGAGATCCAGTTTGTTAACATGTTTTCATTGTCTCGTATAACATCAGTTTATTGGTCGTTATAGATTTGTGTTTCTGGGAATAAAAATATACAACTTTTTTGTCAAATGGCCGTTATTGCTCACTGTCGCGATATTTGTTTCATGTATACCTCATGACATTTGTTTCACGTATACATCTAGACATTTGTTTACCGTATACGTCTAGGTTTCATGTACGTCTTGGCAGCCGCGCTGGTGTAATGGTTACCACACTGCGCTGGCAATTGGGTGATCCAGGTTCGAGCTCTGGCGAGCACATATGAAGCAGTGTCGTCGACCGGGACTTGGACTGGATTAATTCAAGCCCTGGCGAAGACATTTGAAAGAGTGTCGTCGACCAAGGACTGGAATATTCTGTATGGCTCCTGAGCTGACCCAGCTCTAATGGGTACCTCCGAAATCGACGAGTATCTGCCTGAATGGCGAGAGGACACCACTCACATAAAATCAGTCTCAGGTCTGACATATTAACAGGAAATTTCGCCTCGAGTAATAGTGGGCGTCAGATTTTAAAAAAAAAATGTATACGTCTTGACATTTGTCTAATATATGCATATGGACATTTGTTTAATGTACACGTTTTGACATTTGTTTCATGTGTATGTCATGACATTTGTTTCATTTATACGTCTTTACATTTATTTTATATACATATCTTGACATTAGTTTCATGTATAGTTCGTGACATTTGTGTCATGTATACGTCTTGACAATCGTTTCATGTACACATCTTGACATTAGTTTCATGTATTGGTCATGAAATTTGTCTCATGTATACGTCGTGACATTTGTCTTTGTTTCAATGTATACGTCTGGGCATTTGTTTCATGTATATGTTTTGACAATAAGTGAGGATATAACAGTTTAAAAATAGATAGTGGCTTTTCAATCACCCTTTATATATATATATAGACATGACATTGTTGAGCCAAATGAGAGAAGAGTTTGTTTGCCATTCGTGTTGTCTGATGTTAAAAATTTACTAGGTACATCAGCTGCCATTTATATTTTCACCTTCTACATTATTATACTTGTCATCACATATATCATTATTATCTTTTTTCCCCCCTTTTAGTTTTTATAAATCTTTTGCTGGATCTGTTAGTTTCTAGTTAAATGTTGCAGTCGTTGTATAAATTTAGTTTTGTATATGCGTTGCACGTAAAAAGTTAATATCCACGGTAATTTTTTTTTTTTTTGCATTTGAGAAAGCAAATGCGTGAGTTTTTTTATGCAAATCAAGACAAATTTTGAGAAAGAATGTCTCATTTATTCTGTAGAAATGTAATTTTTCACTATAAACATTTCATGCAAGGGATGAGTTTTCTGTCTCTGCCATTGCCAGCATGTTACATTTTTCAGTATGATAAAACTTTCAGATTTTGTTCCATTTCATGTTCATAGTCATCATCATCATCATCATCATATTCATCATCATCAATTTTATCATTGTTATCATCATCATTTTCTTTTGTGCTGTTGACAGAGCGCAGAGCTACCACGGCTACTGCCTGCACAAAGCTGTTACAAGCCTTTGTAGTGATGGTTTGTGTGGCAGTTCATTTTACTTGATGAGGTTGCTGGCTATATGCACAACTTCATATTAGTCGTATTGTACGTTAGTCGTATTGTACGTTAGTCGTATTGTACGTTAGTCATATTGTACGTTAGTCGTATTGTACGTTAGTCATATTGTACATTAGTCGTATTGTACGTTAGTCATATTGTACGTTAGTCGTATTGTATGACGTGCCTGAGGGTGCAGCGGGCTTGTTCTTTCTTTGTCTCTTCAGAGACCCCCCCCCCCCCCCCACCCCCAGCTGTTCTTTATTTCTTGGCAGTAAAAGCTCCAGATTATAAGTGTTTATCCATTTGAAAATAAAGCAATGAAGTTTAATCATAAATACGTACAAATTATGATCTTTTTCTCTGAAGTGACATATGGGTACCAGAGCATCTCGGGGAAGGTTAAGGCGGCCGGTGTGATGTTGACCACGTCACCCCTAGTGTGCCGATGGTCAAGAAAATATGGGCCTAACACCATATTCCCAATATGCCTCAATGGGCGTGTAACGGGATCCTTTTTTTTTACCTTACATATGTTGCAGTTGGGTTCTGCCCTGCCCTGTTTAGCTAATTTAACACTTTAATAAATACATGTTAAGAAATTTGTGAAGTGCCCTTATGTGAATCAAAAATATGCTGTTAACACAATCAGTGTCTCTAAAATTTTTAATAGAAATGGTATCTTGTGGTTGATCTGTTGATAATCTATGTCTGTGACTACACTGTTTGTAAACAATCTACTAATGAATAAAAGTACAAAATATTATGCTATAGTACACTTCTTTCACTACCAGTTTGAAACATGTATTCTACAGCACATTGTTACATTATTTAAATAAGTTTCTGGCCAGGTTTAAAAAAAAAAAATATGAGTTAAAATTTCCATTCTGTCCAATTGGACACATCATGTGGCTCATAGGAATTGTTGTACTGTGACCTGGAGCAACATGTGGTTTATAGGGTAGAAAGTGTCAAGTTATAATGTTATTTCAGTGTTATTAATTTAATCACACTCATCATTCGGTTTTAATTTAAATTGTACACATCATTCAAAGTCTTAATTTACATCATACTCATCATTCAAAATCATTGTGGGATGCAGTACTTATCTTAAAAACAATTAACTTGGCAGGTATCATTATCACCGAATGTTATGATTGATGGCTGTATAAATCAGACGTAAATTTTTACATAGAACATTGTCATATATGTCAAATGTTTGGTCACATGATTATTGGTTTGCAAATAAACTTGAACATCAGGTACTTTGTTACGTTAGAGGTTATTGTTATTATTTCATTCATTCACTCACCCATTCATTCACTCACCCATTCATTCACTCACTCATTCATTCATTCACTCACTCGTTCATTCACTCACTCATTCATTCACTCACTCATTCACTCACTACTTCACTCACTACTTCATTCATTCACTCACTAATTCATTCACTCACTCACTAATTCATTCACTCACTAATTCATTTACTCACTACTTCATTCACTCATTCACTACTTCATTCATTCACTCATTCACTCACTCACTCATTCGCTCACTCATTCACTCACTCATTCACTCACTCATTCACTCACTCATTCACTCACTCATTCACTCACTCATTCATTCACTCATTCATTCACTCACTCATTCATTAACCTTGATGAGGCTTCCCCCAAGGACCATAGACAAACTCATGCCATATCCTCCTGTCCCGTGCCATCAGCCTTAAAGTTCTGTCCCTAGTTCTCTTCTCCATGTTTGTTGTTGTTGTTGTTGTTGTTGACCTCTGTTTCTCTTACACTTGGGATTCAAGAAGGCATAAAAACATAGAGAAAAAGTCTAGACAGGGGGAGCCACTATAAGCGCTCATCCCCTTGTAGTAAGCCTGTTCTATTACGGTGGTGGTTTTTGTTGCAGTGTGTCTTACATGATGAGGTTAAATAGGTCCACACACAAACAAAACGTATGTTTTCATTTAGCAAAATTATGTTGCACTGTTTCATTAGGTCAGTGCGTCCAGTTTCAACAGGCGGTTTCTGTCATGACGCCTTCCTTAGCCTTTGGCTGTCCTCAGCCTGCATGCAAGGCAGCAGGTTTGTGTCTAACTTTGTCTGGTCCCAACCATTTGAGATTTCTGGCTTCGGTGACCCTGTTGATATTTGTGCTACTGCCAGCATAGCTCTTGGGGTCGTGAGGACACAAAAGCTTCTCTACCACATGACAGTAGAGACATGAGAGGAGCAGCTTCATGTTAGTTGCTTCTAACGACATGCCTGAGGAAACGGTATTCCTGTTCCTTCTTTGCCCTTTACAGTTCCTTGGGGGTCTCTGATGACAGTTCCTTGGGTTCTATGATGACAGTTCCTTGGGGGTCTATGATGACAGTCCCTTGGGTTCTATGATGGCAGTTCCTTCAGTTCTATGATGACAGCTCCTTGGGGGTCTATGATGACAGTTCCTTGGGTTCTATGATGACAGTCCCTTGGTGGTCTATGATGACAGTCCCTTGGGTTCTATGATGGCAGTTCCTTCAATTCTATGATGACAGCTTCTTGGGGGTCTATGATGACAGCTCCTTGGGTTCTATGATGACATTTCCTTGGGGTCTATGATGACAGTTCATTGGGTTCTATGATGACAGTTCATTGGGGTCTATGATGACAGTTCCTTGGGGTCTATGATTGCAGTTCCTTGGATTATATGATGACAGTTCATTGGATTCTATGATGACAGTTCATTGGGTTCTATGGTGACAGTTCATTGGGTTCTATGATGGCAGTTCTTTGGGGGGGGTCTATGATGACAGTTCCTTGGGGTCTATGATGGCAGTTCCTTGGGGGGGGTCTATGATGGCAGTTCCTTGGGGGTGTATGATGGCAGTTCCTTGGGGTCTATGATGACAGTTCATTGGGTTCTATGATGGCAGTTCCTTGGGGGTCTATGATGACAGTTCATTGGGTTCTATGATGACAGTTCCTTGGGGGCCTATGATTGCAGTTCATTGGGTTCTATGATGGCAGTTCATTGGGTTCTATGATGGCAGTTCCTTGGGGGGTCTATGATGACAGTTCCTTGGGGGTCTATGATGACAGTTCCTTGGGGGTCTATGATGACAGTTCCTTGTGGTCTATGATGGCAGTTCCTTGTGGGTCTATGATGGCAGTTCCTTGTGGGTCTATGATGGCAGTTCCTTGGGGGTCTATGATGACAGTTCATTGTGTTCTATGATGACAGTTCCTTGGGGTCTATGATGGCAGTTCCTTGGGGGTCTATGATGGCAGTTCCTTGGGGTCTATAATGACAGTTAATTGGATTCTATGATGGCAGTTCCTTGGGGATCTATGATGACAGTTCCTTGGGGTCTATGATGACTGTTCATTGGGTTCTATGATGACAGTTCCTTGGGGGTCTATGATGGCAGTTCATTGGGTTCTATGATGACAGTTCATTGGGTTCTATGGTGACAGTTCCTTGGGGGTCTATGATGGCAGTTCATTGGGTTCTATGATGGCAGTTCCTTGGGGGTCTATGATGACAGTTCCTTGGGGGTCTATGATGGCAGTTCATTGGGTTCTATGATGACAGTTCCTTGGGGTCTATGATGGCAGTTCCTTGGGTTCTATGATGACAGTTCCTTGGGGGGTCTATGATGGCAATTCCTTGGGGTCTATGATGACAGTTCATTGGGTTCTATGATGACAGTTCCTTGGGTTCTATGATGGCAGTTTCTTGGGGTCTATGATGGCAGTTCATTGGGTTCTATGATGACGGTTCCTTGGGGGTCTATGATGGCAGTTCCTTGGGGTCTATGATGGCAGTTCCATGGGGTCTGATGAGTTCCTTGGGTTTTATGATGACAGTTCCTTGGGGGTCTATGATGACAGTTCATTGGGTTCTATGATGGCAGTTTGTTGGGGGTCTATGATGACAGTTCCTTGGGGGTCTATGATGGCAGTTTGTTGGGGGTCTATGATGACAGTTCCTTGGGGATCTATGATGGCAGTTCCTTGGGGTCTATGATGACAGTTCCTTGGGGTCTATGATGGCAGTTCCTTGGGGTTCTATGATGGCAGTTCCTTGGGGGGTCTATGATGGCAGTTCCTTGGGGGTCTATGATGACAGTTCCTTGGGGGTCTATGATGACAGTTCCTTGGGGGTCTATGATGGCAGTTCCTTGGGGGTCTATGATGGCAGTTCCTTGGGGTCTATGATGGCAGTTCCTTGGGGGTCTATGATGGCAGTTCCTTGGGGTCTATGATGACAGTTCCTTGGGGGTCTATGATGACAGTTCATTGGGGGTCTTTGATGAGACCATGAAAGAATAGTGTTGCGTGAGAAATTCTCGCAACATCGTTTTATTACAATATATATTTTATAACGCAAGGGCAACAACTGCTTGAAATTTATAGTCACTTTTCTCGGTAAGCAGTTGTTTCCTCGCGTTGGTATTGAATGCAGTTAAGTTTGCTATGCTAGGCCGTTTTCTCAGAAAACGGTTGGCAACCTGTTGGGTTATCCTTTTAAGGTAATCATTCTTACGCTGGTTCGTAGTAAAGGTCCTTGCGTCTTAAGTTCTGAGCTGTGGTCATTTTGCGCTGGACTGCGCATGACTGGTCTTGCTTCTTGGTCGATCGATTTCCGCCCACCAGTCAGTGAGCGATTTTGAATAGCTAGAAAGATGCCTCGCTGAGAGGGGATCTCCGCTATTTTTTTGTTCTGTCAGGAATGTGAAGTCCTCTTAATGGATATTTCGTTTATTCGAGATAATACCTCTAGTGTATTTCCACATGCCAGGAGGCGTAATATTTCTGTGTATTTCCTGAAGGCAAGGTAAATTAACTTTTCATTAACTCTATCGATTTTTGGTCGTGAGCGATTTTTGATTCATAGCCTGTCTTCGAAAGGCGTCGTCACGAGATGTTTTCCCAGCTCACATGTCGCTGTATTGTACTGCATCGGTTGATGCATGTCCCAAGGACCATTACTTGCTACTTTGTTACATGAACTAGGTTTGGAAAACCTTTGTTATCTAGAGGATATTTTTGAGGACATTATTTATACTTCGGCAGACGTGCCTGTCTTGCTGAAGTCAGATTAAGGAGAGTGAACTGATCTCATACATCTGGTTATCTTCTGGCTAAGATAGAAAGGGATGGAGAATTTTCCCGACTACATTACAGCCTTATAATGTATTGACATGCCTGTGAATCACCTTTATTATGATGCTGTCTACCGTCCATTGCTATACTGACATTGTTGCTGTGATAATGACTGTCTGATGTACCTACATATTCGCGTATACATTTTGTCACTGTGGCGTCCACAATAAATGATACAGAAAAACGTCACTAGCTGTTACAAGCATCATTGACTTTATACGTCGTGAGTTAACTGACGTCTTTGTATGGATTGCCCTGTTTTTGTATGATCATTGTTTGACTGTACATCATCTACACACTTCACAAAACCAGACCACGGGCACCATCACTCACCTCATGGTGCACGCGTCATTTGGCGGCCAATTACTCAATCATAATATAAATATATCTTGGCTATCAACTTCATTATCACTATTCAGTGAAGTTTCAGGTGTTTGTAGAGCTTGTGCTCTTGTAACCACTGCATTTGTAGCTTGCATGTTATTATCTTCCCAAGCAGCAATCTGCTGTGGGGTACACTCCCTAACTCCGTGAATACGACCAATAATAAGGTCCGCAATAGGATTAGGTAAGAGACAAGCATGCACATCTCCAGTAAAGAAAGGAGTGGCAATGCGAATTACAGCAGTAGGATATTTTTCTAGAGTGCCGCCACGACTCCAACTAATACTTCTGTCCTATATTTCCATATATTACAGAGTCATAACACACCTATATTTCTACAATAGATTAGCACATCTGTACTTACTTTATATGTACACACTATCGTGCTTTGTTATCATCTTCTTCTGTTCGTTTTTTAAGATGATAGAGGAAGACTGAGTGGTTAATATAAGGGCCGTTAGTTTACTAAACAGCCACAATTATTAATAATGTATTGTACCTTATGAAGCATATTAGTTATTAATTAGCATTATATTGCTTGTACTTTCTCAGAATGTCATTGATGAGCTGAGGACTTACCTTACTATTATCAAGCATGACGAGTTCTAGATTGTGTACTTACCCTCGGAATGCCAGAGGATATGTCCTGGATCGTCATGTAGTTTAACTTTGCTATGTACTAATGTCTTTACATGTCAAATAATGTACTATTTAAATTTTCCTATCAGATTTGTACATCCATTTTTAAAGACAATATTAGATTATGCTATTTATTGATGTCTATGGTAACTTGCATACGTATATTGTGTTTACATGCTAACGTGATGTGTGTTGGTGACACCTCCCCGATGTGAATATTTTTTGAGACATATTTATTTTTCTGTTGAGGTATATCCTCACCAGACACTCTATATTTAGCCTCATGTTAGGCAATTTAATTAATTATCAGCGCATAATTCGTGCGTTTTGAGCCGCTTATCGCATGCTCTTTGATATTTAAAAAAAAAAAAAATATGTTCCACATTTTTTTTTTTATCGGGAGGAGGTGGTGATATGTTGCGTGAGAAATTCTCGCAACATCGTTTTATTACAATATATATTTTATAACGCAAGGGCAACAACTGCTTGAAATTTATAGTCACTTTTCTCGGTAAGCAGTTGTTTCCTCGCGTTGGTATTGAATGCAGTTAAGTTTGCTATGCTAGGCCGTTTTCTCAGAAAACGGTTGGCAACCTGTTGGGTTATCCTTTTAAGGTAATCATTCTTACGCTGGTTCGTAGTAAAGGTCCTTGCGTCTTAAGTTCTGAGCTGTGGTCATTTTGCGCTGGACTGCGCATGACTGGTCTTGCTTCTTGGTCGATCGATTTCCGCCCACCAGTCAGTGAGCGATTTTGAATAGCTAGAAAGATGCCTCGCTGAGAGGGGATCTCCGCTATTTTTTTGTTCTGTCAGGAATGTGAAGTCCTCTTAATGGATATTTCGTTTATTCGAGATAATACCTCTAGTGTATTTCCACATGCCGGGAGGCGTAATATTTCTGTGTATTTCCTGAAGGCAAGGTAAATTAACTTTTCATTAACTCTATCGATTTTTGGTCGTGAGCGATTTTTGATTCATAGCCTGTCTTCGAAAGGCGTCGTCACGAGATGTTTTCCCAGCTCACATGTCGCTGTATTGTACTGCATCGGTTGATGCATGTCCCAAGGACCATTACTTGCTACTTTGTTACATGAACTAGGTTTGGAAAACCTTTGTTATCTAGAGGATATTTTTGAGGACATTATTTATACTTCGGCAGACGTGCCTGTCTTGCTGAAGTCAGATTAAGGAGAGTGAACTGATCTCATACATCTGGTTATCTTCTGGCTAAGATAGAAAGGGATGGAGAATTTTCCCGACTACATTACAGCCTTATAATGTATTGACATGCCTGTGAATCACCTTTATTATGATGCTGTCTACCGTCCATTGCTATACTGACATTGTTGCTGTGATAATGACTGTCTGATGTACCTACATATTCGCGTATACATTTTGTCACTGTGGCGTCCACAATAAATGATACAGAAAAACGTCACTAGCTGTTACAAGCATCATTGACTTTATACGTCGTGAGTTAACTGACGTCTTTGTATGGATTGCCCTGTTTTTGTATGATCATTGTTTGACTGTACATCATCTACACACTTCACAAAACCAGACCACGGGCACCATCACTCACCTCATGGTGCACGCGTCATTTGGCGGCCAATTACTCAATCATAATATAAATTGGACGTCATCAAATAGGTCTACTGTTCTGTTAGGCATGACAACTAGCTTGAGGTTGACAACTAGCATAGAGGTTGGCAACCTCATCATATAAAACAAACTGCATGTGACAGGTTTCCTGCAGTGGTTGGTCCAGGCTCCATAGGGAGCATAAAGGAACATGATGATACTTCTTTCTTTGTCTCCTCAGACACGCCTGGGAAGTACACAGGACTGATATGGTTTGGCCATGTGGAAAGCTGTACGGAGACAACAAATATAAAGCATAGCAATAAGTGAAAGGTTAGAAAACACTTAACAGCAGTGTGCACATTTCATCATCATCTCAATCCGTAACCCGTCATGGGTCGTAGGGGTGCCATGGTGGAAGCATCAGCAGACAGGGTCCTCCACTGCTCTCTATCCTCAGCAATGCGTACAAGTGTGGAAAAACCATGTCCTGCCCATTCTTTGATGTTATCAGCCCAGGATTTTCTTTGCCTTCCTCTTCTCCGTTTACCTTCGACTGTTCCCTGGAGGATCGTTTTCGAAAGGGAATCATGACGAGTTACATGCCCAAACCAGGCAAGCTTTCGACGTTTCACTACTGACAAAAGTGGTTCTTGGTGGCCTGCATAGGTGTTTATTTTCTCTCTAACATAGACATTTGTTTTGTGCTCTTTATAGCAAATGCGCAAAATTCTTCTATAACATTTATACTCGAAAGCCTGAATCCTTCACTTTGTATCTGCAGTGAGTGTCCAGCCCTCACACCCATACATGAGAATAGATAATACAAGTGATTTGTATAATTTGATCTTCACAGGAAAACTGATGTTACTTTTCCAGATCACATTTAGCCTTGTCATGGCAGCTGAGGCCATCTCAAGTCTTGTCTTAATTTCTTTACTTGATCTTCCATCACTACATATAGTGGACCCCAGATATTTAAAGGTGCACATTTACAGCCACAAAAAATCAGAATTTTCAATTCAAATGTCAAGTCAGTACAAATACGATAGCCACTTTATGCTTCGGCTGATCTTATAGCGTGGATTCTTTTAGCAGGATTTCTTTCACTTGTTTTGTTATTTAATTTTTCCTTTTGATTTTCATTGTTGAATTTCTTGTATTGATATTTCTTTCTTTCTGATTTTTTATTTTTACTTGTTTTATTACTGTTCTTTCACCATGCATCACCTGTGTTGTTTACTTCTTCATCTGTTTGTATCACTCTTCTTATCTGTTTCTCTCATCTTTTTACGTGTTTGCAGTATCTGTAGTATTTTTCTTTGACCTGTCTATATTTCTTGTCTTTGCTGCCAGTTTGTAACTGCGCCTGAAACAGGGAGAACCTCAAAACATCCCACGATTCCTGTGTTCTGTTAATTTGTTAAACTGATTCCATACCTTCTTTTTTTTTATTTCCTGACCAGTTCTACATTAGCTCCCTTGTTTGTTTATTTTTGCTCTGGTTGTGAAACATGGAGAAAAATAAAAACTACAACCAAAAAGCCACAGACTTTCATAAATGGATACTTGCGTAGAAAAGAAGGATTGAAGTGAGTATGACCAGGTCACCAATGTGGAAACAAGGACTAGACAATCGGCAGTGGAACAAGAAATGAGAAGAAGCTGGAGATGGATAGGACACACATTGAGAAAACCTGTTGATAGCATTACAAGGCAGTCCTTGTTCTGGAATTATGAGGGCAAAGAGAGGTAGAAGAAAACCAAAGAACACACAGAGAAGAGAACTGGTGACAGACGTGAAGGGGATGAAGGAGACATGTAAAGACCTTGAGCTGATAGCACGGGACAGAAAGACTTGGCATATGTTTGTTGAAGGCCTATGCTTCTTAGGGAGTTATCCAAGTTTGAAGGTGAAAGAAGAGGACATTACAGTCACTAGGAAAGATCTTTGGATGTTCAAGTGTCGGAATCATTCACTAAGATTGTGACTCACAACTACAAATATTTTTTGGGTAAAGATGACTTTATTTACAAGCATCATGAATTCTTCAAATAAGATAAACAGTGTGTACAAAAACAGGGCATAAACTACAGGGTAATTGAAAAGTAATGCTAAGTCCTTGCTTTGACATTTTTATATTCCCACTTGTATTTATTGGGAGCCACGGTAGCCTAGTGGTTAGTGCACTGGCTTCATAGCTCAGTGGTCTATGGTTTGATCCCCAGATAGAGCGGGATTTGTTTAGGCCGCAAACGGTTCCTGGGTCGACCCAGCCCCAATTGGGTACCAGAACAACTCTGGGAAGGTTAAGGCGGCCGGCGTGATGCTGACCACATCACCCCTAGTGTGCCGATGGTCAAGAAAATATGGGCCTAACACCATATTCTGCAATCAATGGTACCTATACCTTGTAGCGATATGGCAGCTTGTGTACCCTGACAATCCCCAGAGCTATGCCAGTGGGAGATTTACTCCTGGTAGGTTCAACCAAGCTGGACTGGTCTGTGTGGGTAGGGGTCAGACAAAAGCTGGTACTCTGGTCCTCCAGGTTGGGGGTTTTCGCACAGGGCCGACACCCATGTCTATGTAAAAAAATCACACGTTATGGAAACAACAATAAATGGAAAAACTTTGCTGCGGGATGGACATCCGGAGTCTCAGGCTCGTATGACTGACAGTGGTGAAAGCCGAAAGGAAGCCACTGGCATGAAAACGGATGCCCCGACAGCAAAACACGAAACCAGAATTGGTTTTTGGAACGTCAGAACTATGAATGAGGCAGGAAAGCTGAGACAGATCACAGCAGAGATGAGGAACTACAAGATACATATCTTGGGAATAAGCGAGAGCAGATGGACAGGTAGGGGGAGAATAAAAACAGCTACAGGGGAAACAGTACTTTATTCTGGCAGAGAGGATGGTCAGCATAACGAAGGTGTAGCCATTATCCTGAAGAAAGGAATGGAAAGGTCTTTACTGGAATGGAAACCCATTAACAACAGACTAATAAGAGCAAGACTGAGAGGGAGGTTCGCCAACACCACAATTATACAATGCAATGCACCAACAAACGACAGCGATGAAGAGATCAAGGACGAGTTCTATCAACAGGTACAAAAAGAAATGGAAACTACACCCAGGAATGATCTCATTATAGTAATGGGAGACCTAAATGCGAAAGTGGGAGCACGCAATAGTTATAACGAAAGAGTAATGGGGAAATGCGGCAGTGGAACAGCAAATGAGAATGGGGACAAATTAATAAGCTTCTGCAGTATTAACAACCTGGTCATTGGAGGAACATTTTTTCCACACAAGGAAGTGCACAAGTTAACATGGGAATCACCAAACGGACGAGACAAGAACCAGATAGATCACATAATGATCAATGGCAGATGGAGACATGCACTACAAGACGTGAAAGTAAGAAGAGGCGCAGATGTGGGAAGTGATCATCACCTAGTAGTAGCAAGACTGAAGGTGAAACTCAGAGCTGCTGGACCAGTTGCAGTCAAACAGAAAAGATATAACATCACGAAACTGAAGGATCCCCTCACTAGAAAAGCTTTCGTGGTCAACGTAAAGAGAAGATATGAGATTATCAAAAGCCAGGAAAGAACAGAGACCGATGATGTTGACCAGAGATTCAACACCATCTCAACAATATACAAGGAAAGCAGCAAGTCATGCTTGGGATTCCAGGAAAGAAAGAGCCAAGACTGGATAACACCAGTGTTGCTGTCATTTTCGACGGAGTCATCTGTCAAGTTATTTGCTTATGTTTGTATCATAAGTATAATTGTGTCTTTACCTGCGATGTCAGGTTGATTAGGGGTTGTCTTCCCTTGTTTATTCATTCATTGTGTTTGACCTTTAGGGTCAGAGGTTGACAGTTCGGCGTAGGCCTATGGGAAGGTTTTTTAAGCGGGAGTGAGATATACTTCCGGGAAGCCGGGAGGTCCTGTTTTTCTGAAGGGACCAAGAGTCCATTGTTTTTCGGGGAGAATCTTCGAAGTAACTGCTATGGCAGTTTTCCCCAGTGAATCTCTGTGCGTCGGGATGACGACAGAATTCCTTGTGTAGTTCTGAGGATTCATTTACCAGGTAATACCGACCTTTATGCATTATTACGCTTTTCGGTGGCAGAACATGTAAAGGATTACCTAGGGTGAACAGCAGTTCACGGATCCGCCATTTCAGAACTTATATATTTGTGCTCGAGGTAGCCATCCAAGACTGTTAGTCTTATATTGTCCAGAAATCCAGTGACGAAGATATATTGTGGGAGCCGCAGATTGGCGGAACTTCTATCTACAATAAGTATTACTGCAGGGTTGATGATAACCTATTTAACAGAAGTACACGGCCGACGTTAGGACGAGGCCTGTGCTTCCGGCTATTATACTACAGCCTGATATGTGCAATTGGCAGGGAGTGCCAAGTTGCACCTGTGTGTCAAGGTAACTAAGGCATCTGACGCGTTTAGTCAGAGACGCCAAGGGCGACGCTACGAACTGTCATTATTGAAGAACTTTGCTATTGACCATGCACGTCTATTCTGATGTTTACCTTTTTGAATGCCAAATGTATACCTATCGATGTCAGGTCAGCATGACCTTGTTACACTGACTGTTCCTGTTGATATTATGTGTGTTCCCGTCAATAAATGTCTTGAAACATGCCTGCAGTGTCAAAGCATCCTTGATTACTGCATGTGAGAGTATGGGTTGCAGGATCTACATCTATACGAGCCTAAACACATTCGCGTCTTCATTCGCACCCACACTCAATTCATCATACGCTCGCACTACACATCTAACAACATGTATACTGTCTTGGGCCAGTGATCACCTCAACAAGAAAAAAAAGACAGTTACATTTCTGGTGGACCAGTTACGTGGGCTCTTATGATACATTTCTTGTCGCCAATGTGGCCTAGAAACTTACATTTCTGATGGACCAGATCTGTGGGTTTAAAAAGAACAGAGCGAGCATTTGACATTATTGTTGACATTTATGGATCCAGAAATTTACATTCCTGGTTGGCTGTTACATGTATGATGTCTCCAGTTTTGTCGAGAAAGTTACAAGAAGGACAAGTACACATTACACTTCTGATCTGTGGGTCTAAGCTACACACGGGACAGCCGTAACACACAGCGCTAATTCTACACTTGCAAGTTTTGGCTACAACAGGACAGATATAGGTCATCAACGGTTGACACAAATAAACAGTACGAGCATTTATATTATAATGCTACATAAAGCATAACAAGACAAGTACTGAAGTGAACTACTAGGCATTTGCTACGTGGACCATAACTGCATAGAAGGCGGGTTCCTATTGTAAACAGTACTGCGGGTTGTTACACGTTTCATTCAACAACAGACTTTTCTAGGTCAGAGCATTCAAGCTACATTGTTGGAGGTCAAGTGTCTGTAAACAGTACGTGAAATTGTAAACATTCAATGTGCAAGCCCTAATTTGAGAAGGTCATAGTAACTTTGGTTCGTGAATACCACTTTATGTTACAGTGGATTTGACGTTCAGTGCGCGTTTGACATTTCGTTTCTGTGTTCGCAAGGAGCAAGAAATTTATTTTAGTTTCAGCTGTGACTGAACTTGTTCTGCAACACATTGAAATTGATTGCTATATGTTTATGTCACTTCTACTGTTTTGTGTATTTTTCTGCGGGTTTTTCGGTTGGTGGGTCTTACGGTAAATATGCCACTTGATCGAGGCTTACTGTAAGCGGTCTGTAGGTGCAAATTTTCTTAATTTGGAAATTTGCTAGTGACAATTGGTCGCTATTGATGTTAGCTGTGATGTAATTGTACTTAACGTTGTTTTTGTAATATTTTGTCTGTTTTTCAGTTTTGATTGTCGATTTGTTTTGTTTGTATTCTGTAGGTCTCTCCTTTCTTGTGTATTTCTCTACACATTTTTGGTTAAAACAGTGTTGCCATTTGTATTGTTTTGTATTTTTGTCTTTGTATTTTTTTTTTGGTTGTACTACATTACTGTCATGCACAGTCTACATACACATACTTGGTCATGTTTTGATATTATTGATAAGGTAGACTCTTCATATAGAGTTTGTTAAATAATATTATATAAGATATTTATACAAGTTCTTTGATAAAAGACTTGTTATCTACAAAGATTGAGACAGTAAATAAAGTGAAGTGAGTATACAAGTCTAGCATTTCAGACTTGTCTCCCATTGAAGTGGGATAAGGTAATTTATTTAATTTTTTTTCAGGTTTCTGATCTCATTAGACAGAATGTCTACATTGGATTTCTTCATCCAGCAAGGGTTGACCCTTGGTAAGTCTGGTAAAGAATTGGAAGAATATTCATCTGCTCAATTCGCCATTGCATTAAAGTCAGAAGAAAAGAAACAAAAAGAGGAAATTAAATTGAAAGCAGAAGCTGAACTAAAGAAGCTAGAAGCTGAGAATAGAAGATTAGAACTTGAAGAAAGAAGGTATCAAAGAGAGGCTGAGGAGAGAAAAGCTCAAGCTGCTGCTGAGGAGAGGAAAGCTCAAGCTGCAGCTGATGAAAGAAAATTCCAGATGGAAATGGAAGACAAAAAACTTCAAGCTGCTGCAGAGGAAAAAAAACTTCAAGCTGCTGCAGAGGAAAAAAAACTTCAAGCTGCTGCTGAGGCTGAAATTAGAAAAATGGAACATGAGGAAAGAAAACAGAAGATGGAACTTGATGAAAAACTCGCAATTTTGGAGTTAGAGAAATTGAAATTGGCGAGTACGGGTGCTCAGCAAACAACTTCGAGTACGACAAAGGAGTTTGTTAGTAGGATTAAATTGCCTCATTTCAATCCTTTAAAGGATGACGTAGCAGATTATCTAGATAGATTCCAATTTTTGTGCGATACGCATAACATAAAAAAGGAAAAATATGTTGAACAACTGATGCCATTTTTTACAGGTGACACAGTGACTACTCTTATGACAATAGACGAACATGAGAGGACTAATTATGATGTTGTCAGGGCAGCATTACTAAAAAAATACCAATTAAAACAAGAAGACTATCGTCTTCGTTTTAGGACAATGTTGCCAGAAAATGGAGTAGATTTCTCTGATTTTGTTACAAAGATACGTCGTACATTTACACGATGGGTTGAGTTGTCTCAGATTGAGAAAACATATGAAGGTCTAATGGACTTATTATTGCGAGATAAGGTTTTGTCATCTGTTAATGATTCTTTTCTTGCATTCCTTCATGAGCGTAAGCCTAAAAACTTAAAAGAAATGGAGGAATACTGTTGTCAGTATGCCACAGCACATCCCCATGCTACAGTTAGCAATTCTAAAGTGAAAGAAGGGTTGCCAGCTGCTTCGGCAACACCATATGGCCCTAATTTCAGAAAAAAATTTCAGGGTGCTCAACAAAATTGGAATAGGGGAAGTAATCAAAATTACACTCAGAAGCGGAGTAATCCAACACATGATGGTTCTTCGTCTATGCAGTGGAGACAAGATGGTAGTTCTCGTAATTTTAGTGGTAATAATTTGAGACACTTTCGTAAAGGCTATCCAAATAATAACTATTCAAATTTTCGAGGTAATCATTCTCGACGTCAAGATTATGACGATGGTGAATTTAGAAACCGGGATTCAAACCGGAATGATGATTACAATAGGCAATATGATAACAATTACAGGGGAAATGATAGTCGAAATAATTACAGGGGAAATGATAATCGAGGTAGACCTAGGTTTAACAAAAAAAGACCTTACCAACAGGCAAACTCTGCGCAACAAGAGTTTGATGGAGCCTGTAATACAGTAAATGATAGTGGTAACTCTAGGGCTATCACTGGTTGTGCTTTCGATTTTGGGAGAGCAACTGACTGCCCCCAATGCTTAACATTGTTTGACTCATCAACTGTATCTACGCTAAGTTGTGGTCACCCTCTTCCTGCTCTACCTGCTACAGTTGCGCATGATGGGAGAGGATCTCTCATCTTACATAAAGGTCTAATAAATGATAGGCTAGTCTCAGTACTTTTCGATTCGGGATGTACTACCGTCGGGGTTAAGGAGTCTCTGATAGATCCTTGCTGTGCCACTGGAAAAACAATCAAATGTGTTACATTTGGTGGTACTATGGAAAGCTATCCTACTGCTATTATTAGGATTGACACTCCTTTCTTCACAGGAGATGTCCATGCATGTCTTCTTCCTAATCCTATTGCGGATCTTATAATCGGTCGTATTCATGGGGTTAAGGAATGCACCCCGCAACAAATTTCTAGTTGGGAAGAAAAAAACATTCAAACGGTCAATGCAGTGGTGACAAGAGCTCAAGCTCTTAATCCCCCAACTTCATCTGATAATAGTAATGAAGTTGATAGCCAAGACGAGCACTTGGTGATTTCCCATGACTCGTTTGTTAAACGTCAAGAAGAGGATCCTTCTTTGAAGAAATACTTCCTTCTTGCAAAGAAAGGGGATCCCAATCAAAATACGAATCACAAATCGTATATCACTATGAAGAATGGTATATTGGTACGAATGGTACAACACTCGGACAAGTCTATGCACTCGCAAATTCTTGTGCCTAAGTGTATGAGAGCCTTAATTCTTCGGCATGCACACGATTCTCAGTGTGCGGGACACATGGGTTTTTCCAGAACTAAAACTAGAGTCCTTGCGTCATTCTTTTGGCCATTCGTGAATAAAGACATCCGAATTTATTGCCGATCTTGCAAAATTTGTCAAGAGGTCAAGTCTAGGGGTCCGAGACATGCTGCTCCTATTCAGGCTGCAGATATTCCGATTCGGCCGTTTCAGAAAATGGCTATAGACATCATTGGTCCGTTCAAAATTAAGTCAGCCAGAGGACACCAATTTATCCTCACTTGCGTGGACATGTGCACGCGTTGGCCAGAGGCTATTCCTCTGAAGAGCATATCAACTGTCGATATCGCTGATGCTCTTTGGCTCGTATTTTCTCGTCTGGGATTCCCCGGAGAAATACTGTCGGATCACGGCACTCAGTTAATTTCGGACGTTATGTCTCAGGTAATGGCTACGCTAGACATTAAAAGGTCTCTCAGTAGTATTTATCATCCAATGTCCAATGGATTGGTAGAACGTCTTAACAGGACACTAAAGAACTTACTTGGCAAGATAACGGAGGATCATCCTGAAGATTGGGACAGGGTTTTACCTGCAGTCCTCTTTGCCTATAGAGAGGTTCCCAACGAGCATACAGGGTTTTCTCCTTTCGAACTTGTCTTTGGCGCGCAACCGCGCGGGCCAATGTCCTTGTTACACGATTTGATAACTTCCGATAATATTGACGATGATACACAATCGTCATATGAATATGTTATAGCTCTTAGAGAAAAGATTATCGAATCGTGCAGGTTAGCAACTTCATCTTCCGAATTTGCGAAAGAAAAAGCTAGGCGATTTGCTAATAAGAAAAGACGCCTACGTCAACTTTGTCCTGGAGACAAAGCATATGTCTTACTGCCCTCAAGAGAGAATAGACTTCTCATTTCTTGGAAGGGTCCATACACTATAGTCTCGAAAATTTCTGATGTCGACTATATTGTCGATGTGGATGGAAGGCATAAAACCTTCCATATAAATATGCTAACAGAGTTTATTGAACGTCCAGACTATTTACAGCCTATTTTCCAGGCGACGGACGACTCTCCAGTTCAACATGGTCACATCTCATCCCTGTCCGTTATACAGGATGAGGAAACTATTTTTTCTGACGTGAACTTACCTCTTCCTACGATTCCACTTACTTCAACGGAATCGTGGAGAGACGTTACAGTCTCTTCTAACTTGTCTTTTGAGGAACAACGTCAAGTATCCTCTACGTTACAATCATATCAGGATGTCCTTACCGACATTCCTGGACACACAGATGTCATAGAACATGACATCATACTTACTGATCGTAATCCGATCAGAGTAAGACCATACCCAATACCTATTCATTTTCAAGCACAAGTCGAGAAAGAATTGGATGAAATGATTCAACTACAAATAATTGAACCATCCACTTCAGCTTATTCTTCGTCGATAGTTATTGTTCGAAAGAAAGACAATAACATACGTCTTTGCGTTGATTATCGCAAATTAAATCAAGTTACGAAGTTCGATGCTGAACCTATGCCGTTATTAGATGATCTACTTATTAGACTTTCTAAAGCTAAATTCTTTACTAAACTAGACTTGTCGAAAGGTTATTGGCAAGTCCCATTGACGGAACACGCCAAACCTCTCACTGCTTTTTCGACACCTAGGGGTCTGTTTCAATGGAATTTTATGCCTTTCGGGCTTATGAACGCCCCAGCGACTTTCGTGCGCATGATGCGACGAATTCTATCAGATCGTGCAGATGTCATTGCATATTTAGACGACATCTGTCTTTTCAGCGATACTTGGGAAGAACACTATGTGGGTCTGAAGGAATTGCTATCTACTCTACGTGAGCATAGTTTGACTGCTAAACCCTCTAAAGCTTTTGTTGGGTTTAGTGAAATTTCCTTCCTAGGTCATCGAGTTGGTCATGGTCTGTTGAAGACAGAGGACCAAAACATTTCAAAGATATTAAATATCTCGGTTCCGAAGACAAAAAAGCAAGTGCGTAGTCTCTTGGGATTGATACAATTCTATGGAAGATTCATTGAGAATCTGTCCTCCATTATGGCACCACTTTCAACGTTATTGAAAAAAGGTTCTCCTAATATGGTGCGTTGGTCCCAAGAATGCCAATCTTCATTGGATCAGGTTAAGAATTTGTTCTCATCTCATCCTATCTTAAGACTACCGACGATTGATAAGACTTTTGTCCTTCGTAGTGATGCCTCTTCCACTGGCATTGGAGCGGCACTAATGCAGGAATATTCAGGAACTCTGCATCCTGTAATGTATATTTCTAGGAAGCTGAATGCGGCAGAAAGGAATTACTCGGTTTTGGACCGTGAATTGTTGGCTATGGTTTGGTCCATTCTTAAGCTACAAAGGTTCCTTCTGGGCGCGCATTTCTTTATGGAAACCGACCAAAAAGCTCTTACGGCTATGCAAAGTAAGGATTTGAAGAGCTCGAGATCTACTCGTTATGCTATTGCTCTTCAGCCTTTCCATTTCACGGTGCGAGCTATCCGTGGTTCGGATAATGTGATGGCGGACATATTGTCTAGATGCCCACATGATTCCAGTTAAATCTTGTGTCCTAGTTTTTCCTGATATATTTTCAGACTTAGGTCTGTCCTTAATATCATAATATGTTGTAATACAAATGTATTTGGATGATGTTTAGATAATTTAACAAATTTCATTTTGTCCATCCATCAGTGATATGTTGCTAAAATAGCATTGACATTTGTATATTGCTATGATTATATTAACGGGCTGATCACCCGTTTGCCAGTCACTTCGATTACGGAAACAACAGCAAATGGATTGATTTGCCGTTGCCCTAAAGACGCCAATAGGCGTGATGGGAAACAATGGCAAAGAAAACTATCTGCTGTTGCCCTAAGACGCCACTAGGCGTAATGGCCACTGACTGCTTTGACGGTCGGTGGCTAAGGACGGAAGAAGAAGAAGAAGAAGATGATTATATTATTTAGTAATGTTTGATATATGATTGGTATTGCCAGCAACTTAGGTTTCTTGAATGGTATCCCTTAGTTTGTTTGGCTTAAAGGAAATATTTTCTCCTATGTTGGGAGATGATTTGTACCCTCTTCTATTGTACCTGATATTAGGTTCATTGTTTGCATGAGCACAGAAGTGATACTGGTGCTATCTTGCTCATGAACATATTAAAAAAAAAAAATTGCATTTTTTTTTTTTTACAGGGGGGTGGTAGTAATGTTGCTGTCATTTTCGACGGAGTCATCTGTCAAGTTATTTGCTTATGTTTGTATCATAAGTATAATTGTGTCTTTACCTGCGATGTCAGGTTGATTAGGGGTTGTCTTCCCTTGTTTATTCATTCATTGTGTTTGACCTTTAGGGTCAGAGGTTGACAGTTCGGCGTGGGCCTATGGGAAGGTTTTTTAAGCGGGAGTGAGATATACTTCCGGGAAGCCGGGAGGTCCTGTTTTTCTGAAGGGACCAAGAGTCCATTGTTTTTCGGGGAGAATCTTCGAAGTAACTGCTATGGCAGTTTTCCCAGTGAATCTCTGTGCGTCGGGATGACGACAGAATTCCTTGTGTAGTTCTGAGGATTCATTTACCAGGTAATACCGACCTTTATGCATTATTACGCTTTTCGGTGGCAGAACATGTAAAGGATTACCTAGGGTGAACAGCAGTTCACGGATCCGCCATTTCATCATCATCATCATCAGTTGCCATCTCCACAACGGAGGTTGGCTGTAATGGATCTCCAACGTCTTCTGTCTCTTGTCTTGGTGGTACACTCTGATAGACTCTTTCCCGTCCATCTCTTGATGTTATCTTCCCACTTATAGCGCTGTCTTCCCCTTGCACGTTTACCTTCAACTCTCCCTTCTGTTATGGTCTTCTGCAAGGTGTTATGCCTTTTTATGTGGCCAAAGTATTTTAGCTGCCGAACTTTGACCTCTCTCATTAGTTCTCTTTTCATACCTAGATTTTCTAGGACCTCCTTATTTGTTTTCATCTCTTTCCATGAGATACGCCCCATTCTTCTATATATCCACATTTCAAGAGCCTCAATTCTTTCTTCCAAATGCTTATTCATCGTCCATGTTTCTGCACCATACAGAAATGCAGAATATATATAACACTTTATGATTCTCAGTTTTAATTTATGAGATAACTGTTTGGATGTCAGTATATGTTTCATGTTGTTGAATGTAGCTTTGGCCATTCCTATTCTCTTCTTGATTTCTGTTTCACATCTGCCATCTTCTGTTATTATATGACCAAGATATACGTAGCTCTTGACTTGTTCCAGGAGTTTCCCATTTACGCTTATCTTTAATGTGGGTTTATCGTCTGTTTTGCTAATTATCATAGTTTTAGTTTTCTCAATATTAATGTCGAGTCCATATTCATGACTTATACTGTTCACTTGCTTCACTAGTTCTTGTAACTCCTGTTCGCTTTCAGCTAACAACACGGTATCATCTGCATATCTAAGGTTGTTTATTGATCTTCCACTGATGTTCAGTCCTGGTATTTCCTGTATCTGTTTGAAAATTTTTTCGGTGTATAAATTAAATAGGCAGGGGGACAGCACACAACCTTGTCTGACACCTCTTTTTATGTCTATGTATGGTGAATAATTCCTTCCCGATCTTACTGTGGCAGTTTGCTCCCAATAAAGGTTACTGAGTATTCTTATATCTTTTCCATCAATACCTATGTCTTTGAGGCATTCAATTATTTTCTCATGATGGATTCTGTCAAAAGCCTTCTTATAGTCAATGAAGCACATATACATACTTTTTTGGACCTCTGTATATTTTTCTGCTAATCTTCTTAGGCAAAATATTGCCTCTCTTGTTCCACTGTTCCGTCTAAAACCAAACTGTTCTTCTTGGATTTCGCTGTCTACTTTACTTTTTATTCTTTCCTGTATGATTTTGAGCAGTATCTTAATTGCATGACTCATCAGGCTGATTGTTCTGAAGTCTGAACATTCTGTTGCATTTGGTTTTTTGGGCAATGTTATAAAAACTGATGTCTTCATGTCGTGTGGTAAATATCCTGTATTGTATATATCATTGCATATTTCTGTGATTGTATCTATACCAAAGCTCTCCAGAGCTTCTATCATTTCAATGTTTATGTTATCCATGCCTGCTGATCTTCCTTTTTGTATCATATGAATGGCATTCTCTACTTCTGATCTGAGAATGTGTGGGCCTTCATTAGAATCTGGTGATGGTTTTTTACCTCTGTTGTCCTCGAATAGTTCTTTTACGTATTCTGCCCATCTGTTTGATATGTCTTTCTCATCAAGTAATATTACACCATTTTTGTTCTTGATACAGCTTCCTCCTTGTGCAAACCGCGACCGATTTGATAATTTCTTTATTTCTTCATGCATATCTCTTGTCATGTGCTTCGCTTCCAAGTCTTCTATTTCCTTACATTTTGTTTCTATCCACCGTTCTTTTGCTTCTCTACACATAGTACGTATGTCATTGTCTATTGTTTTATATTCTGGAGTTTTTTTTGCTTTCTTTCTTTCTGCCATTTTATTCAAGATGTCATCTGTCATCCAAATTTGATTTTTCTTAGACTCCTTTTTAGGTAAATTTGCATTTGCTGATTGTATGCTTGTTTTTAAGCATTCCCATTTTGCGGTTGCTTTTTCTTCTGGGTTTTCTCTTCTATACTGCTCCATGCTTTCTGTCAATAACTGTTGATATTTATTTTTGACGTCGATTAAATATTTCTGTTTTATATCTGGTTGTTTCAGCGCTGATATTTCTATCTGGGGTTCCTCCTGTCTTCTGTTTCCTGCTCTTTTCAGCTTTATATTTACTTTGATGACAACTGGATTGTGATCTGAATTTATGTCGGCGCCAGGATGTGTCTTTGCACTTGTGACACTGTTCTTAAATCTATGTTTTATCATGATATAGTCGATTTGATTTCGTGTTACATCTCCTGGGCTTTTCCATGTGTATAATTTCCTTGGGTGATGTTCAAAAAAGGTGTTACATATGACCAGCTGGTTTTCTTCACAGAACTGGATAAGTCTGTCTCCTCTATCATTTCTTGTCCCTAATCCATACTGTCCTACTATTTTCTTGTATTTTCCTTTTCCTACTTTTGCATTCATATCACCCATTACTATCAACACATCTGTAGATTTGACTGGTTTAAGTGTGTGTTGTAGCTCTTCATAGTATTCTTCTATTTCTTCCTCGCTGTAATCTTTAGTTGGTGCATAAGTTTGTAAGATTGATATGTCGAATGGCTTTGCTCTCATCTTTAGTAACATCATTCTGTCATTGTGTGTCCAGTATCCACATACGTATTTTTCTAACTCCTTCTTTATCAACATTCCTACCCCTCTTTCGTGTTTTTCTCCTCCTGAGTGTATAAGCGTGTACTGGTCTCTTGTTATGTAGCCTGTATCCAAAAGTCTTGCCTCTGCAACTCCCAGTATATCGAGTTTCATGTCGGTTGCCTCTAATATAAGATTGTCCAGCTTTCCTTCTCCGTTTAAAGTTCTAACATTCCATGTTCCTATTTTTAGGCTTCTCCTACTAGTTTTTAGGTGGTCTTTCTCAGAATGCTCCCTTTCAACAGAATTTAAGGAACACTCGTCATTATGTACTTCCTTACTCATTAGAGGAGTTGCCTCTTCCCTGTTAATTTGTACAGTAGATTCTTCCCCAGGGGACAGAGAGTTCTCTACATATCGGTTCTTATCTTGTTGTTGTGATTCCATTACTTTCTGTAGGAAGTACGTGGTAAGGCCCCAATCTCTTCCACGGTGGCTAGCCATTGTCTTTTTCTATGTCCAACATGCCTCTAGTGCGCCACACACTTTGCTGTTTCGCTTTCAGAACTTATATATTTGTGCTCGAGGTAGCCATCCAAGACTGTTAGTCTTATATTGTCCAGAAATCCAGTGACGAAGATATATTGTGGGAGCCGCAGATTGGCGGAACTTCTATCTACAATAAGTATTACTGCAGGGTTGGTGATAACCTATTTAACAGAAGTACACGGCCGACGTTAGGACGAGGCCTGTGCTTCCGGCTATTATACTACAGCCTGATATGTGCAATTGGCAGGAGTGCCAAGTTGCACCTGTGTGTCAAGGTAACTAAGGCATCTGACGCGTTTAGTCAGAGACGCCAAGGGCGACGCTACGAACTGTCATTATTGAAGAACTTTGCTATTGACCATGCACGTCTATTCTGATGTTTACCTTTTTGAATGCCAAATGTATACCTATCGATGTCAGGTCAGCATGACCTTGTTACACTGACTGTTCCTGTTGATATTATGTGTGTTCCCGTCAATAAATGTCTTGAAACATGCCTGCAGTGTCAAAGCATCCTTGATTACTGCATGTGAGAGTATGGGTTGCAGGATCTACATCTATACGAGCCTAAACACATTCGCGTCTTCATTCGCACCCACACTCAACTCATCATACGCTCGCACTACACATCTAACAACATGTAAACTGTCTTGGGCCAGTGATCACCTCAACAAGAAGAAAAAGACAGTTACAACCAGATACGCTAAACACCATAGCGAAGAGAAAGGAAATGAAAAGAAAGAAAACAGAAGCTAAGTCTCCCAGATTAAAGGCAATATGTAGTGAACAGTACAGTCAGCTGGACAAGGAAGTAAAACGTCAAACCCGTGCTAACAAAAGAACATTTCTGGATGACCTTGCAAGACAGGCAGAAGAGGCAGCACTGAGAAATGAACAAAGCACAGTAAACAAAATAACTAAAATCATCAGTGGAAAACGAGGTGCAAACAATATTACATTAGTAAGAGATAAGCAAGGAAATCTCATCACAGCAGTAGAGGGACAGGAAACAAGATGGGCAGAGCATTTCAGAGAAACTCTGAATAAGGAACCAACAGAGACACAATTGAATGTTCCTGAGGCTGAAAATGATCTAGATGTTAATACAGACATCCCACGAAAAGAAGAAATCATCACAGCAATCAAAGGGTTAAAGAATGGAAAAGCTCCTGGTCATGATAACTTAAATACAGAGCTATTTAAGACAGACCCAGAGCTAGCAGCAGAACTATTAGAACCACTATTTGCACAAGTCTGGAAAACAGGGACAACACCAACAGAGTGGAGAAAAGGAATAATTGTCAAATTGCCCAAGAAGTGAGATCTTGCAGACTGCAATAATTGGAGAGGAATAACTCTTCTCTCAGTTCCCAGCAAAATACTAGGCAGGATAATTATACAGAGAATTTCAAAAGCAGTAGACCACAGAGGAAAGAACAAGCAGGATTTAGAAAGAACAGAAGATGTGTAGATCATATATTTACCCTCAGGAACATTATAGAGCAGTGCTCAGAATGGCAAAGACAGTTGTACATTAATTTCGTTGATTTTGAAAAGGCTTTTGACAGTATACATAGGGACAGTTTATGGAAAATACTGAGGGCTTATGGAATTCCAAGCTGCATAGTGTCAATCATAAAAAGCCTTTATGCCAACTTTACGTGTAGCATTGGGCAGAGCAACCTAACCTTTGAAGTGAAGACAGGAGTATGACAGGGATGCCCCTTATCAACCACTCTATTTTTAACAGTCATAGACTGGGTGATGCGCCATACAACAGAGGGCAATCCAAGAGGAATAAGATGGACTACATTTTCTACATTGGAAGATCTGGAATATGCAGATGACATTGCACTGCTAGCACATTCACATCAACACATCCAGGAAAAAACGGATAGACTTAATAAGTATAGCCAGCAGGTGGGCTTGAACATCAACCTAAAGAAGACAGAGGTCATGACGCTCAATGTGAGCAACCCTGAGCCCATATCAGTAAGGAATCAGCAACTGGAACAGACAGATGCCTTCACATACCTAGGATGCATAGTAACACCAGACGGCGGAGCAAGCAAAGACATCAACAACAGAATGAACAAAGCAAGAACAGCCTTTTTTAGTCTAAACAACATCTGGAAGTCCTCTCAGTACAGCACAAGCACAAAATTAGGATTATATCAGAGCTGTGTGCTTTCTGTGCTTCTCTATGGCACGGAGAGCTGGAGAGTTACAGAGAAGGAAATGTCGAAATTGTCCTCTTTTCACACAACATGCCTAAGAAAAATTCTCCGAATCTTTTGGCCGAATATCATCACCAACCAAGATCTGCTTACTCGGAGCAAGCAAGAGGACATGCACACCATCATAGCTGGCAGACGCTGGAGCTGGGTTGGCCATGTCCTCAGAAGAAACCCCGATGCCATCACAAGAACAGCTATGCTATGGACCCCTGAAAGAAAACAAAAGAGAGGCCGACCAAAAACAACTTGGCGGAGGACTGTGGAGGCTGAGATGCAAAGAATGAACCAGAGTTGGGGCACTGTACGAAGGATGGCCGCCGACCGAGCAAAGTGGAATCAATTTGTTGTTGCCCTACAAGACGCCACCAGGCGTAATGGCCATTGACTGCTTTGGCGGTCGGCGGCTAAGGATCAAAGAAGAAGAAGAACACCATATTCCCAATATGCCTCAATGGGCGTGTAACGGGATCCTTTACCTTTACATGTATTTATTGGATATACAGTCACTCCTCGCTATTCGCAGGGGTTAGGTTCCCTGAAACCCTGTGAATACAGAAATCCGCGAATACTGAACAACTGATCCTACAGAAAAAAATAGGGGTTAGGTTTCTGCGGGACCCTGTTCACCATACACTTTTGCTGCCGATCACCATAAACTCATCATTTCAATTTCGTGTACCCTTCTTGTAAAATAAACAGCTTATTTATTATACTGTGCATTTTACAAATGTATTATATACACTGTCTGTCTTCTATGTAATAGTACAGTATGTACAATCTTTTGGTCAAATAGTACTCACTTACTCATTTACTCACCCATTCACTCACACTGTCACTACTCATTCACACATCCACATGCAAACACACACACATTATTACAAAATCCCTGGAAAAAAAAACATTTAAAATTAAGAAATAAAGAAAATTTCATACAGACATCCCAGAAAGAAGTTTATCTAACACACGTACTTTATCACTGAGGCTCATCACAGCCTTCTTGCGCTTAGGCACACTCGCCAACACACTTGCACTATGCTTGGATGCCATTATTAATTCCAAAAATAATCAAAAACAGCATAAAACTGTAAAAACGTGGATGAAAAGATGCTTGACAAAGATGTGTAAACACAATGAAAGCTGTGAGAACAAGGAGCCAGTCTCTCCTTGCTACAGGGTAGGCGTTTTGACATTTTTGCCTACTGCACATGGAATGCCAGAAAAAGCCTAGATCTACAGTGTAGATAATACCAAGAGTATTCAATTTGGTATTGGTTGCTAAAGAGTGAAAAGCTAAGCAGCCCTAGTTAAACAACAAATGGCCACGTGCCAGTAAATGGCAAATAATGGGTTACACTTTATCTCGCGCAAAGGAGCGAATCTGCGAACAGTGAGGATTGACTGTATATGAAACAAATGTCAAACATATGAGCAATAACTGCCGTCTGACAAAGTTTTCTTTATTTTATTCCCAGAAACAAAAATATAAAATGGCTAATAAACTGACGTTACAGGAGATTAGCAAAAATGACAGCCGGCTATAAAATCTTGTGTTGAACAAACAGGATCTCACGCTCAGTTGTAATGATAACGTGATACAGCATTTTATGGCAGTTAGTTGTCTTTATTTTGACTTTTGTTTCATATAAATTAGCTGGATAGGAAGAAATAACAATTTAAAAATAAGGAGTAACTTTTCAATCACTTATCTGCGGAGGAAAAAGAAATGATCACAGACATAATATTATCAGGCACAAAACTTTTGCAGTTTGAGACAACAGGTTTCAGCAGTAAGGGTTCTTTAACAATTCTCAGCAGTAAGGATTCTTTAACGATTCAATCATTACCTTTCAAGAGGTATGATATGAAGTCATGTAAATCAAGATAACTTAACATCCAGGTCAGTGATTCAACTCACTAACAGGAAAACACAAGCAAGCAAATGGCTTCATCAAATACAAAAATTAACAATT
Source organism: Oreohelix idahoensis (assembly GCA_024509875.1). Classification (NCBI taxonomy): domain Eukaryota; kingdom Metazoa; phylum Mollusca; class Gastropoda; order Stylommatophora; family Oreohelicidae; genus Oreohelix; species Oreohelix idahoensis. The sequence goes on from JAMPIV010019705.1 coordinate 85,957, forward strand.
TATATCTATTCAAAAGAACTAATGAAGAGGTGGATGGAACATTTTGAGAGAATTTTAAATAGACCAGCTCCATAAAATCTCTCAGACATCCAGCCAGCAGAATGGAGCTACAAGTTACCTGCAACAGACTAAATAAAGAAAGCCATAAAGTAGTGGTTCCCAAACTGTGTGGCAGGAAGATTCAATCAAGCATTTTGAGACATTTTCAAACAATGTATTTGCCAAAAATAAATATGAAGGTCATTTTCTTATTTATTTAGTTAAATGTGATGTAACATGGGAAATATATGTAAAGAAACACGTATAATTTTGTCCGAAGTTTCCAGATTTTATCAGTAATATAATTTATTTTATATCAAACATTTTAATAATAATGAAAAATTGTTAAAAATAATGAAATTTATTCAATAAAGGATTGCCAGGAGTTGGTTTTTTGTTTCTGAAGGTAGTTCTTATCAATAACAATTTGGTGAGGTACAAGGAAATTTTCAGTCTGAAAGTGCAGCTCAGAGAACAAAGTTGGGAACAACTGCTCTAAAGGATGGACAAGTTACTGGCCCTGATGGCGATCTAGCAGAGGCCATTAAATGTGGATACTGACACTGTTTCAAAGATACACAAATCATTTAGGAGCACAGGCCGTAAAAAAATTAATGCCAAATCTTTTGTCCTTTGCCGTCTGCTCAATGCCCTTCTCTATCCCTTTTAGTTCTGTTTCCTTTTCTCGTCTTCATGTGTTTTTGGGTCTCCCTCCACCATTTCTAAGAACATAGAGCAACAAGTTATAAATGGTACAGTCAAACCAGATCTTTTTTATCAATGTCAGACATGTTCATCATCTCAAAACATGACAGGAGGATCCCAGCATGACATTGCAAGATGTTTATATAATCTGCCATCATTACATGATGAGAAATTATAATCTTCTTCTTCGTTCACCCTCAGACGTCAACTTGAATATGTTCAGCCTCAGACGTCAACTTGAATATGTTCACCCTCAGACGTCAACTTGAATATGTTCACCCTCAGACGTCAACTTGAATATGTTCATCTTCAGACGTCAACTTGAATATGTTCATCCTCAGACGTCAACTTGAATATGTTCACCCTCAGACGTCAACTTGAATATGTTCACCATCAGACGTCAACTTGAATATGTTCAAAGAAAATAGTGGTCAGCCTCAGACTGTTGACATCTCTGCAGAGATTTTCCAGGAATGGTACTGGTGGTGGCTATCTGCACTTTCTCTGTTCCTCATATGTTCTGCACCTTTGATGTAGATGTTCAGCAGACATTTTATCTAGAAATAAATAAATGATCTACAAATTAGAATCTAGTAGTAAAAACACCATGCAGCAGATGCAGACGGAGTGATAGACAGCACACTGGTTTGGTTCTTCTTTTCTCATTTTCGCTCAGTGTGGAGCATAGAGGCATCACTACAGCTTGTCAGCCTGTGGAAACCAGCATCACTACAGCTTGTCAACCTGTGGAAACCAGCATCACTACAGCTTGTCAACCTGTGGAAACCATCATCACTACAGCTTGTCAACCTGTGGAAACCAGCATCACTACAGCTTGTCAACCTGTGGAAACCATCATCACTACAGCTTGTCAACCTGTGGAAACGAGCATCACTACAGCTTGTCAACCTGTGGAAACCAGTATCACTGCAGCTTGTCAACCTGAAGAAACCAGCATCACTACAGCTTGTCAACCTGTGGAAACCATCATCACTACAGCTTGTCAACCTGTGGAAACCAGCACCACTCCAGCTTGTCAACCTGTGGAAACCAGCATCACTACAGCTTGTCAACCTGTGGAAACCAGTATCACTGCAGCTTGTCAACCTGAAGAAACCAGCATCACTACAGCTTGTCAACCTGTGGAAACCAGCACCACTACAGCTTGTCAACCTGTGGAAACCAGCACCACTACAGCTTGTCAACCTGTGGAAACCAGTATCACTACAGCTTGTCAACCTGTGGAAACCAGTATCACTGCAGCTTGTCAACCTGAAGAAACCAGCATCACTACAGCTTGTCAACCTGTGGAAACCAGCACCACTACAGCTTGTCAACCTGTGGAAACCAGCACCACTACAGCTTGTCAACCTGTGGAAACCAGTATCACTACAGCTTGTCAACCTGTGGAAACCAGTATCACTGCAGCTTGTCAACCTGTAGAAACCAGTATCACTACAGCCATTCGTCTAGCAGAAGTGGTTTTTAATCACAATTTGTTTTACATAATGAGGTCACCAGCCCCATGCACAACATCATATTAGTTGCCTCTTAGGACATGCCTAGGGGCAGTAATCCTATTTTTTCTTCATCTCGTCAGAGGCCCCAGAACTACATGGGGCAGACTGGCGACTGCTACAATTTAACTTAACCAGCTCATATCATTAGCCTTAAACATTGGAAGATGTCACCTGGCAATGTGGAAGAGATAAATAGTATTAACCAATTAATAAAAAAATATGAGTGATAACGTTAACAAGATTAAAAATAAATATAAACTGACTAGCAAGTAACCCATCAAATGATGGTAGAGTTATGGTGTGCGATTTCTGTTTGATGTCCTGGGAACAGGACAATTTCTCCTGTATTCAGTTTTTTCTTTCCTTTTCGTCCCCTTCCACCAAGCATGTTTGGCCGTCAACACACAGACACTTGGAAACTTTAAGTAACAAAAACTGAAGACAGATGACGTATGGCCGTCAACACACAGACACTTGGAAACTATAACTAACACTAAAGACAGATGATGTATGGCCATCAACACACAGACACTTGGAAACTATAACTAAAACTGAAAACAGATGACGTATGGCCATCAACACACAGACACTTGGAAACTATAACTAAAACTGAAGACAGATGATGTATGGCCATCAACACACAGACACTTGGAAACTAACTAAAACTGAAGACAGATGATGTATGGCCATCAACACACAGACACTTGGAAACTATAACTAACTAAAACTGAAGTCAGATGCCGTATGGCTATCAACACACAGACACTTGGAAACTATAACTAACTAAAACTGAAGACAGATGCCGTATGGCTGTCAACACACAGACACTTGGAAACTATAACTAACTAAAACTGGAGACAGATGCCGTATGGCTGTCAACACACAGACACTTGGAAACTATAACTAACTAAAACTGGAGACAGATGCCGTATGGCTGTCAATGCACAGACACTTGGAAACTATAACTAACTAAAACTGAAGACAGATGACGTATGGCTGTCAACACACAGACACTTGGAAACTATAACTAACTAAAACTGAATACAGATGAAGTATGCCTGTCAACACACAGACACTTGGAAACTATAACTAACTAGAACTGAAGACAGATGATGTATGGCTGTCAACACACCGACACTTGGAAACTATAACTAAAACTGAAGACAGATGACGTATGGCTGTCAACACACAGACACTTGGAAACTATAACTAACAAAAACAGAAGATAGATGACTGAATTGAAAGAAAGAAAAACCTCTGCTGAAAACAGAATGCAAAATGTTTGCTTGGAAAGTAAATATTCTAACCACTTAAACATGGGCAGGCCTTGGTATATGTGGTTTTTTTTTAAAAATTTTAACTATTTGCATACATGCCACACCTCGGAGATGAAAAATCTGTACAAAATATCCAAAACCCTGTACAAAGACTGAAAAAAACACATCAAAAGAGTTAATTCGTGTAAAAATATTTTCAATTACAGTGGGCTGCATTATAAATGAGGCACGGGGACTTTGCCTTTTAAAGCAGGTCTTCACTTATTTTAAAACCCAAACAATAAATGTCTGTGTTTATTTTACACTGTAAAAATACTGTGTTGGTGTCATCATTTAGAACTCCGCCAATGCCGGTCCCAAGCCCGGATGAAAAAGGAAGAGGGCAGCCTGCATGGAGGCCGTAAGGAGGCAGCCCCTCCACCATGCAAAGGCACAACAGGCCAATCACCTGTTTGCTTTAAATCACGATTACTAGCAACACAAGAGAGAAAACTGGACTGATTCTAAAAGCGACGAACTGGAATGGACTACGGACTACGACTTATGGAACTTGGAACACAAGAAGTATAAATGGGAAGGAAGAGGAGCTGGTGGAAGAGATGAGGAAAGCAAAACTAGAAATCCTGGCTATAACGGAAACAAAGAAAAAAGGACAAGGAGTCATGGATCTTGATGGCAACACGCTGCTCTACAGTGGTGTACCCATGTCTGAAAGAGCTAAAGGGGGCGTGGGTTTGCATTGTGGCCCAAAATCAAAAAGATAGTATCAAGGGATGGAACTTTGTCTCGGAGCGCATTATGGTTGTTAAACTAAAAGAAGGAGAAACCATAGTCAACCTGGTCATAATGTATGGGCCAAATGAGGATGAGAGAGCAGAGGTCAAGGAGGAATTCTTCGAGCTGCTTCAAAGGACAGTGGATGACTGCCTAGATGAAGTTATCATGCTCGGAGATTTTAATGCCAGAGTTGGAAATGACCATGCTAGATGGGGTGGAGTTATCGGAAGATATGGAGAAGATACTCTCAATGACAATGGAAAGTGACTCCTTAGATTCTGCAGTGAGCAGAATCTGATCATTACAAACACAAAGTTCCCCCATAAGCGCATACATGTATACACTAGATGTGAACCAACAAAGAATGAGAAGTCAGTGATCGACTATGCCATTGTTCAGAGAAGCTCATTCAAATATGTCCGAGATGCTAGAGTCTGGAGGGGGCCAGAGATTGGAAGTGATCATTACCTGCTAACAATCAAAAGAACAACTGAAAGAGTTGCTCAGCCTAGGAACTGTCCAACATCACGCAAGAAACCAAGTAAACGAGCAGGAGAAATGAGCATTAAGACCTACAAGCTGAGAGAGCCAGAAATTAAGACCAGATATCAGGGGCTTATTGCTGCAGCGGTGAGCAACACAGAAGAACGACCTGATGACTTGGAAACCCTCTGGATTAAATTCAAGGATATCATAAAGACAGCTGCTGCAGAAGCATGCGGTGAAGTCCGACTTGGGAACAAGAGAAAGAGGACACCTTGGTGGACAGAGGAAGTCAAAGAGAAAATAAGAGAGAAGAAAATGGCATGGAAACAATACTTAGGAGCTAAAAACACAACAGGACAAATGGAAAAATATAGAGAATATGTGACACTCAGAACAGAAGCAAAGAACAAAGTGCTAGCAGCAAAACAGAAGTCCTGGGAAGAATTTGGAGAAAAGCTAGAAAAAGATGCACAAGAAAACCAGAAATTGTTCTATAAGACCCTAAAGAACATGAGGAAGGAAAAACAATGCCCTCTCAAATTTATAAAGGACAAGCAAGGCAAATTGCTTACTGCCCCGAAGGAAGTAATGGGAAGATGGAAAGAATATTTCTCAGAACTCCTGGATGGTGAGCATGGTGAAGCATCAGAAATGATAAACACTAGCACAGAAGAGAAAACCAATGATGGTGAAGATGACATAAAGATGGAAGAACTGAAGGCAGCACTGGAGAAAATCAAGATGGGCAAAGCAGCAGGGCATGATGGTATAACACCAGAAATGGTTAAGTTCATGGGAGCATCAGGCGACCTATTACTCTTAAGGGTTTTACAGGCAGCGTGGTACAACAAGACCATACCAAAGGATTGGGAGATTGCCATCATAACACCAATTTTCAAAAAGGGTGACAATCGACAGTGTGGAAACCATAGAGGCATATCCCTTCTCAGTGTCCCTGGTAAAATCTACTCTAGAATCCTAGAGCAGAGACTCCGACGCCTAGCTGAGCCACAATTGGATGAGGTCCAGTGCGGATTCCGAGCAAACCGAAGTACTCAAGACCTAATCTTCACACTCAGACAGCTGAGTGAAAAGGCCCTTGAGTATAAGAGTGAGATGCATCTTTGTTTCATAGATCTGGAAAAGGCGTTTGACAGGGTCCCCTGGAGCAAACTTTGGGACTGTTTGGCAAGGAAGAATATTCCAGCACCTCTGATTCATGCTATACAGAGCTTCTACAAGTCTTGCAGAAATTATGTGAGGACAGCAAACCATAAGTCGGAAGAGTTCAGGACCACCACTGGTGTAAGACAAGGTGATATCCTATCACCTTACCTCTTCATACTCCTTATGGACGATGTCATCAAGGCATGTAAGGAAAGAACAAGAAAGTATTCAGTGGGGTACTGGAAGATGAGACAGGTCTATATTTCGGAGCTGGCATTTGCTGATGATGTTGCCCTGATTGCTAAATCAGAGGCACATCTCCAATCCAACCTGCAAGTCTGGAAGGAAGAGCTGGAGAAGAGAGGGATGGTCATAAGCAGCTCTAAAACAAAATCCATGGTGATATCACGAGAAGAAAGAAAACATCAGATTAAGCTGGGAGAACAGGTCCTGGAGCAGGTCGACCACTTTAAATACCTCGGAGCTATTATAGACCGAAAGGGAGGCATCAAAGAAGAGTTGGCCACTCGAAAAGCAGCGGCTGGGAGACTTTTTCAGGCCATAAATCGAGGATTCCTCAGCAAGAGAGAGGTTGGTAAGAAAACGAAGATGGCTGTATACCGCTCCACCTATGTCCCAGTCTTGACATACGGATGCGAGTCATGGGCAATGACTACAACCCATAAAAGCCAGATCCAAACCTCAGAAATGAGGTATCTGAGGAAGGTGGTTGAAGTAACAAGAAGAGACATGGTACGCAACCAGACGATACGTCAAGGCATTAAATCCTACCCCCTGCAGACCCAAGTAGAACAGTCCCAATTAAGATGGTTTGGCCATGTCTGCAGAATGGGAGAAGATCGGATACCACGACAAGCATGGGAAACAAAGAGCCAAGGATCCAGACCCCGAGGACGACCCAGAGTCCGCTGGGAGGACAACATTAGACAATCTTTGAAGGATCGAGGACTAGAATGGATCCAGGCCAGGAGGAAGACAGCCGATAGGATAGTCTGGCGCTCTCTCTTCCAAACCTCTACACCTCACGGTAGAAGGGGAACGACTAAGTAAGTAAGTAAGTAAGTCATCATTTAGTCTATTTCTGTGCTTAATTATCACTAACAGACTGGGAAATTCTGTGTTCAATATGACCTTATAAAAGAACTCTGAGACACAGTAATAAGGGGAATGGGTTAGAAAACCTGTACAGAAATTATGTACAGGGTGTACACATCTGAAAACGCAAACACCTTGTACAGATTATGGGTAAACTATAGCATGTGGCATGTATGTATTTGCCTCCCTCTCTGTTGTGTTGATTACTTGGCTACTTGTGGACATACCAAGCAAATTAGAGAAGATGAACAGTTAAGGCAGCAGACCTGGCACAAGAATGGTACATGAGCATAGTGATACAAGCAGAAGAACAACTAATACTATTTTTGAGTGTAAAAAAAAATATGATAAATGATATTGGTGTTAGTTCTACAAATGAACAATACGCTACAGACTACGGGACGTTTTGGGTTTTCCCTTTGTCATCCACGGTCATAAATAGGAAACAAGGATGACAAATAAAAAAAAAGCTAACAGTAAAAGGCAAAGGATACAGTAAACATGGAAAAAATTAATTGATAAACAAACATAAATCATCATTTATTTTCAGCTTCCTATGGAGCAGACTTTAACAAATTCATGCAAAATTCTCATGTCCTGTGTCGTCTGCTTAAGTTCTTTCCATGTCTTCTTTATCCATTTCATTTATGTCTACAGTTCTCTTCTAAACAATAACAGTAAAATAAACAGGAAAGAAATAGCAACACAAAATAAAAATAAACACAGCTAAACAAAGCAAAGAATAACCAACAACAAAACAAAATTATGGCTTGTATAAAGTAATGAAACAATGCAATCATAACTATTTTTGTTAGTTTGATTAATGTGTGGACTGGAGCTACATTAACTACACTGAAATATCCACCATTTGCCAAGTTTTAGCAATATCTGAAAAACTGTGACCATTTCTTTGTCCTAGCAGGATGTGTAAGGTAAAGAAAGTCCCATTGCAGCTTCTGCAGTAGGGGAGTAAAGTGTTGGAGACTTCACTATATTAGGTCTCAAGCTTTATGAGGTGGGGTGACCTGTTTCTTTCCTTGCAACCTTTGCTTTCCCTAACCTCAGAGCTGAGTCAGGTATTCTGCAGCACGACACTACAAGAGTTAAGGAAGGAAACGGCAGCGAAGGACAAAATGATCACCCCACTTCACCATGTTGGACCTAACATTTAAATAAATAAAGGGGGGAACCCGAGGCCTGTAAACAGTAAATAAATAATACATACATAAAGGTATGTTTCAGGCACTCGTGAGAAATAAAGAAGCAGAAAACTAGACAACAACAAAAAAACAGCAGAAGTGATTGGCTTACCAGAGACTCAAACCCACGAAGCACTATTTTTGTGGTGCCTAGTTGTCAGGGACGATAGTGCAATTCGATTCCTTAGCTAGACGTTGTTGCTGTTCAGAAGATCTTGGGTTTGAGTCTCCGGTAAGCCTTTTACTTCTAGCGGCTTCCATAGCTAGACGGTGTTGCCGTTTGGAAGGTCCTGGGTTCAAGTCTCCGGTAAGCCTTTCACTTCTGGAGGCCTGCGCCAAGGCATATTTCTGTAGCTCTTTGTCTGACATGATGAGGTTGGCAGCCCCACACACAACCTCATATTAGTTAGTGTTTACAACATGCATGAGGTTGGCAGCCCCCACACACAACCTCATATTAGTTAGTGTTTACAACATGCTTGAGGTTGCCAGCCCCACACAACCTCATATTAGTTAGTGTTTACAACATGCTTGAGGTTGGCAGCCCCCACACACAACCTCATATTAGTTAGTGTTTACAACATGCTTGAGGTTGGCAGCCCCACACAACCTCATATTAGTTAGTGTTTACAACATGCTTGAGGTTGGCAGCCCCCACACACAACCTCATATTAGTTAGTGTTTACAACATGCTTGAGGGGCAGCTGTCCTATTCTTTTTGTCCCTGCAGAGACGCCCATGACCTACATGAAGCTATGTAGTACAGTGTTTATGTCAACAAAATTTAAGAACTACTGCATGTTCAGATTTTAAAACAAATCTAAATAACATCAAAAGCCAATTACTTGGAACACAGCTAACTGTAATAAAAATGCAAGACACTGAAATACAATTTAAGATATCTTAAGATATTTCTGCACCTGTGGCACTAGCCCTGTGACAGCTGAACATCTGCTGTAGTCCTGTCCAACATACAGCAGTAAACAGAGTAGCATATGATAACAACTCACTTCTCTCCAAGAAAAACTGTTTAGAGATGTTAGAGGCCTTTAGCTGACTATTGCCTTTATTAGTCAGTAATGTGGAAGTCTGAGGGTGAACAAGGAAGAAGAAATACAATTTTCAGACTTATGGATGATGTAATGGCTTCCTCAAATTCCACTATCAAAGCAAATGGAACAGTTTTAAAATAGGTCTTACTTACTTAGTTATTCCCCTTCTACCATGAGGTGTAGAGGTTTGGAAGAGAGAGCGCCAGACTATCCTATCGGCTGTCTTCCTCCTGGCCTGGTTCCATTCTAGTCCTCGATCCTTCAAAGATTGTCTAATGTTGTCCTCCCAGCGGACTCTGGGTCGTCCTGTGGTCTGGATCCCTGGCTCTTTGTTTCCCATGCTTGTCGTCGTAGCTGATCTTCTCCCATTCTGCAGACATGGCCAAACCATCTTAAAATAGGTCAATAGATTCAAATATGTGGGCACATTAATACCAATGGATGGAAGATGCATCTCAGAAGTACAAATACTGGACAGTTTGACATCGTGGCATGGAAAGAGGTCAACAACAGAATTAATAAATAGTACTAGAGACAAGAAGTTGTGGAGAGGCATGATCTCCTACGCTACAAGACATGGTACTACTTGACTTAGATGATTTCTGAAGAACCTTCTGTGTTCCCTTCACATCTAAGCATGTTGTCTGCTGATCCATATAAAAATACTGCTGATCCATATAAAAACAATGAATAGATTAATAAAATAGCATCAATTGAAATAACAGCTACTGCTCTGATGAGTGATATCACGCTGTACCTCTCTAACAAATAAAATGGAGCAGAAACTAGCAGACTGGATATCTTCGAAATGGATTTTAAAAATTATTTAATGGAATGCAGATGTGAAAAGCAAGGGGAAGCAGTCAAATTAATATTTCCAATTAAAAAATATAGCGCAATTCACAACAAGCACATAATAGTAATATACAAAAGCAAAAAATTTAATCTTCCCACCCATACTCCTCTAAATGAAAAACAGTTTTGTCTTCCAGACCAGCATTTTCAATTGTGTCTTCTAAGTCAACAAACACACTCTTCGGAGCACTTGCTACCACTAAGATGTAACCCTCAAAACTCCGGCCAGCCACTTCCTCAGCAAATTCCACAATCGACTGTAAAGCCTCATTGATGTTAAAGTATTTCTGATGTCTTGTGCCATCTGTGGGCAGTTTTACTGCAAGCAGAACTTCTCTTGATGGTGGATTCTCCGGGCATGGAATGACCACAGGTTTTTTAGCTGTCGATTTTGGTGGATTATTAATCACTATTCCGCTGTCATGTTTAGAAACTGGAGATTGAGTAGAGTCTGAGTCATCATCATCGCCATCATAGAGGTCGCTAGTATCTGTCTTAAGCTTGCTATATGAAGGATCTGTATGACATGTTTTTCGTTTCCATCCATCAGGCTTTTCTAACTGAGACAAATCTAACCTCTCTATGGACTCAACATAAGCATTCCCTTCTGCTGGTTTTTTCAACTTAGAAGCGTTTCTTCTGAGAATGTTGTTTGATCCTACAGATACTGCAGAAGTGTCTGATACCTCTGCAGAATTTCTGGAACTTTCCTTAGTTCTGCTGAACATTTTGCTTGATTGAGGAGGCTGGGATGTTTCAAAATGTATGCTATGCTGTTGATGATGTAGTCGCATTTGCTGATCCAATGGTGGACTTTTGACAATATAGCGATTATTGGTAGATGTTACATCCATCTGGTCAATTGGGGCTGGAGTTCCTATGGCAGGAAGAGGTCTATACTTTGAAAATGATGATGGTGGACGCACAGCTGGTTTATCTGGCAATTCTATGAGAAGAAAATGTAAAAATTATATTCATAATTTACATATTCTACCACCAAATTACATCATCATGTAGATCTTTATTTTAAAAATAAATATTTGGTTTCCTATGTAAAAAAAAATGGTGTATTTAGAACTTGAAGGTTAAGGTCAGTACTGAACGCAAGTGCAGACTAAAGGTTACATGTAGGAAAGAGAAAATCAGTGAAAAAAAAATGATGTGATGAGTCAGCGGTACAAGCATCCAATTATTTATTGGAAACCTTCAGCTCCCTTCTGAAACAGGTCTTTAATCAATTCATGCCAAAATCTCCTGTCCCTTCCATTCCTAATTCCTCCATGTCTTCTTTTTCTTTAACCCTTTCTTAAGTCTGTCTCCACTTCTCTTCTCTGTGGTTGTGGTGTCCCTCTATTTCTTTCATGTTGACGTGTCTAGAACAAGAACAGCCTTGTATCATTCTCTGGTGGTTTCCTTAATTATTATGTTGCATGATGTTAGAAAGACTTAAATTGCATGCTGACGAAAAGATCAGAGAAGAACAAGCAGGTTTCAGGCCGAAACGATCATGTATTGATCAAATATTCACACTAAGAACAATTATAGAAGAATCAGTGGAAATGCAATCGCCACTTATTATCACCTTCGTCGATTTTCAAAAAGCCTTTGATAGTCTACACCGCCCATCATTGTGGAAGATACTTACAATCTATGGTTTTCCAACAAAATATGTGAATATAATCAAAGCGCTATATGACAATGCAAGATGTTGTGTTAGAACAAATAAAGGGAATACAGAATGGTTTACAGTAGAAACAGGGGTGAAACAAGGCTGTATTATGTCACAACTACTTTTTTGGAATAGCTATTGATTGGGTTATGAGAAACTATACCCACAATGAACAATTAGGGATAAAATGGACAAATGGAAAATTCCTGGGGGACCTGGATTTCGCAGATGATTTAGCATTCTTAAGTTCAACACCCAGACAATCCCAAGAAGCAGTAAATAATTTGTGTCATCTTTCGGTTAAAATAGGTCTCCAAATAAATGCCTCTAAAACTAAAGTTATGAACTTTTCTAACGAGACCTTTGATATCATCCTGAACGGGGAAAAACTACAGAAAGTTGAAAGTTTCAATTATTTAGGCAGTAAAATGACTCAGGATGGTGACACAACAAGAGAAATTCATACTAGAATTGCTTTGGCAGCTAGCGCCTTGAATAGATTATCTAACATTTGGAAATTACGATCATTGAATATACATACCAAGCTTCGTCTGTTTAATTCAAATGTTATCTCAGTGTTAACATACGGCTGTGAGAGTTGGAAAATAACAAAATCATTGGAGAACAAGCTGAATACATTCGAGAACAAATGTCTTAGAAAACTCATGAACATCAGTTGGAAAGAATTCAAGACTAATCGACAAATAAGAGAAGACTCTAGGCAGAAATATGTCTCCAACTATATAAGGAAAAGACGATGGTCATATATCGGTCATGTCCTACGAATGCAAAACAACAGAATACCATTGCAGGCCCTCACTTGGGTTCCTGAGGGTAAGAGGAAAAAAGGAAGACAAAAGAAACACTCAGAAGAACAATAATAAGAGAAGGAAGAACGTTGGGATTAAACAATGTGCAAGAGCTAAGAGGAGTGGCGTCACAACGTACAACCTGGAGAGCACTGGTTTCTGCCTTATGCGCCGTGTTTGGTGCTTAAAGAATTTATTATTATTATTATTATTCCTTAATGTGTGCCCTATCCAGAAGTTTGCGGAGCGCATATATCCACAGTCATAGTGTGGATTCCGAGCTGGTAGATCAACAATGGACATGATCTTTTCTCTCCGCCAATTTCACGAAAAGTCAAGACCTCAGAAAATGCCTCTATATATGACCTTTACAGACCTCACAACAGCATTTAATCTGGTTAGCAGGAATGGACTCTTCAAAATCCTCCTGAAAATAGGCTGCCCCACTAAATTGCTGAAAATGATAAAGTCATTCCATGAAGACATGAAAGAAACAGTTCAATATGCTGGAAACATATCACAGCCCTTTGACATTGTCGTGGAATATTCTAATCCACATATATAAATTATCAAGTAAATATAAAGCCTAATAAATACATATAATAAATAAAGGAAGAAGAATGGTAAAGAACAGTGCTGTCACAATGACTGTACTCGAAATCCCCTTGTTTTCTACTGCGTATGCAAATTGTAACGCTTTCACGTTGATAGTAAAAGCTTACTGTATTATACCCGCTTTCTTCAATGAAACGTGTGCTGTATTTCTTGGAAAAACATTGAGAGGCACCCTGCGTAATGACCTAAATTAATCCTAACATTAATTATACTGCGTTACCAAAACGAACGAACAGATGGACTAAAGGATAAAGAGAGAGGGAGGGCTGAAAATCAGGAACGCATGCAACACGCTTCGCGCGATACACAAATGCTGCCATCACGCGTGTAAGACTACATGCACTAACTTTTTTTCAGACGGACAGTGATAAATTCACTACCCTTCCCCACAAGGCTAGAAAGAACGCAGAGTCTCAGCCTTCACTTGAAACTCACAACAAATGGAAAAAGGCTGTAGCAGAGTTTCAGAGAACAAAGCTAGAAGAAAAACGGAAAAGCTGGAGAACTAAAACGGCATCGCTGAACCTTGAGAAAGACGGCAGGAAACTTTGGAGATTAGTCAAGTCTCTAAATGAAGAGCGTTCCTCACCAAGGCAGACTATCACATTGGATGAAGGTGGCAAACTTTTCAGAGGATAACAAGCTGCAGACTTGTTTGCTAGAAGATACAGTTCAGAAAGCAACTTACCCATTAACATAGACCATCAGAGAGAGATAAGAAAAGAAATACTGGCAACCATGGGACAGACAGATACTCCTGCCCCAATGAGGCAACCCATCACACTAGGAGAACTACAGAAGGCTATTTCCAAGCTTAAGTTTCAAAAGTCACCCGGCCCAGACAAAATCAGCAACGAAATGCTAGTAAATCTGAGCTCAGCAGCAAAGACAAAACTGCTTGAGATATTCAACCACAGCTGGTTGAAAGGAACGGTACCCCAAGTATGGAGAGAAGCCATCACAATACCCATACTAAAGAAAGGGAAATGTAAGACCGAGGCTGCAAGTTACCGGCCAATCAGTCTCACAAGCTGTGTTGGGAAGACTATGGAGCGAATAGTCAACCACAGATTGAAATGGTATTTAGAGTCTGAGCAGATCCTGGTGCCGGAACAAGCTGGATTTAGAGAATGCTACAGTATAGAAGACCAAGTTACTTACTTGTCTCAAGCAATAGAAGATGCCTTTCAGGAGAAGAAAAAGGTCCTAATGATCTGGGTCGACTTCAAGCAGGCCTTTGACAGGGTGTGGAAAGATGGCCTCATTGCAAAACTTGGGAGAGGTGGAATCCAAGGCAACATGATGAAATGGATCCAGTCATACTTGCATAACAGGAGAACTAGAGTCACTCTTGACGGTCTGCAGAGCAGAAAAGTGTTGCTCCATCAGGGGGTACCTCAAGGAGGAGTAATTTCCCCTACACTCTTCCTTGTTTACATCAATGACCTGGTGAAAGATCTCCCTGCAGGAGTGAAAGCTGCCTTATATGCAGATGACCTAGTACTCTGGTGCGCTGATGAAAATGTCACCACAGCAAACTATAGAATGCAGCGGGCAGCAGACATGCTAGTGTCATGGGCAGAAAAATGGCTTATCACAATAAACACAGACAAAACCTCCACAACACTGTTCTCCCTCGCCCCCAAGGACAAATCAGCTAACATACACCTAGGGACAACCGTTATCAAGGAAGAAAGCTACCCCACCTATCTTGGGGTGACATTTGACCAAAGGCTTACATGGAATAAGCATATTGAAAATGCAGAAGGAAAGGCCCGAAGACGACTAGGCATACTCAGAAAATTGGCAGGTACCAACTGGGGAGCAAATGAACGAAATCTAAAGAAGATTTATAGTGGAGTAATAAGACCACACTTAGAGTTTAGCTCAGCAGCATGGTCATCAGCTGCTAACTCACATCTGCAGTCCTTGGACAAGGTGCAAAATCAAGCTCTCAGGCTCATTACAGGAGCCATGAAAACTACACCAATAACAGAGATGCAGAAGGTTGCTGGATTACAGACATTGTCCCATAGAAGAGACACAAAGACCATGACCCAGATGGAAAAGTACAACAGTATGCCAACGCACCCAATGAAGGCAAGACTAGATGATCTGGCATTGGGACGTCTAAAGCGTAGCAGCTTTGTGCATCGGGGAAAAAGACTTATAAGACAGCATCAAGAAGACCTATCTATGAAGACAACACCACTGAAGCCCACCCTATACCCTGTACCATGGGAGCAGGCTAGCAGTGCCCTCCAAATTAATACGTCGGTCAGTGGTCTCACAAGTGGATGTGAGTATAATGATCTGCAAAAACGAACTGCTACATTGAGTATGATCCAAGAAAGCTATCCCGATCAATCATGGATACATGCCTATACAGATGGATCAGCAACTAATGCTGTTAGGAATGGAGGTGCCGGTATCTTTATCTCATATCCTGACAACCACTATGAGACTAGGCACATTCCCACTGGTAAATTCTGTTCCAACTATACAGCTGAGGTTCAAGCTCTAGAGCAAGCTGCAAATATGATTTGTAACACCAACTCTGACTGCCACCAGGTAGTCATCCTCACAGATGCACTGTCTGTCCTGCAAGCTCTCAAGGGTGGTAAACTCCCGCATCTGAGAAATGAACTAAACAAGGTAGCTGCCAAAAAGAGAACCATACTTCAGTGGGTACCATCTCATTGTGGTGTACCCGGAAATGAAAAGGCAGATAAACTTGCAAAAAAGGGAGGAGAATGTGAACAAGAAGATAATGAAGTCACATACTTTGAGAAAAAGAGAGCTATCCAGACTATAAGAAGAGAACAGAACCAACCCAAAGACGACTATCACACTCTCGACCGGCAGGGACAGATAACTATTTTTCGACTCAGGACAGGGCATAACAAACTGAATAAACACATGCACAAGTTACGATTGTCTGCTTCACCACTGTGCACATGTGGATTAAACGAACAAACTGCTGAGCATGTTCTACAGGACTGTCCTCTGTATGACCAGTTAAGAAAGATATACTGGCCCAATGACTCAACACTAAACTCAAAGCTATATGGAGTTAAAGAGGAACTTCAAACAACAGTCGAATTCATCATGAGAACTCGTCTGATGGTGTAATCATCAAAGATGCGATCGCAAGAAGAAGAAGAAGACTACCCTTCCCAGAGTTAGGTTTTAAAATCACAAAAAACGCTTATTAGGAAAGATAACAATAGATGGGTTTACGGTTGAAAACATAACAGTACCCAGACAGCACATCTTCGAAACAGGAGGTAGAAAATACATATTTTGAACGCAGCCACGTAGCTCTTTTAAATTTGGATATTTGGGTTCCTTAGGGCTTGCTGACCAAGAATATGTAAAACGTTACGCAAATAGTCCAGGAATTAATAAATTATAACCAAAATAAAATAGTGGGGATGCCTGACAACATAAAATCATTTCTGCTCATAAAATTTTTTTATAACGTGTTTGAAAAAAGTCTTACGTTACAGAATTAGCCTACCATGTAAACTCCAAATTGATTGGAGCGCAACAAATGAAAGACTAACCACGATTGGTCGGGCTATAAATACTATCTTGGTTGTTAGGGAGACGTGGAAAGGTAACATTTTTTCAAACACTTGTCGAAACGTGGCCTCATTGGCTAGACTCGCTGATATACTCACTTAGGAGCGTTAGTTCGAGACCACTAGTGCAAATAATCTTGATAAAGCAACAGTGCGTTGAAGCCAGCTCATATTTGTGTTAAATAAAAGCCTGGAACATAAGCAGATGGGAATTTGTGCCAGTAAATGTGCCAGAATTCATTGCTAATCAACGTATCTGTGTTTATTCTATGAATTGTGGTAAGCTTGAACCATTCAGTATCTTTTAATGAAAATTGAATGTAAATTGTTAATTTATGCCTGTATATATATGTGTAGTTCAGTGGCAAACAGGAGATAAAGCCTATAATGCTCCAGCCTGAACAGAGGGTGTCGGAGGGAAGTAAAACGGCATGGAATGGCCAAATAGTACACTGACACCTGGATGATTGATTAGACAGAAATAATGCTGGAAGTGCAGAGGCGTAGTGACCATTAAGGAGGGTAATGCTGGTATAAAGTATTTCAGATGAAGCTGACAGTTGGCCTAACGCTCTGAACTCAATGTTTGTGTTGTATTGTGCTCAGTGTAGAACTAGAGTATCAATTAGTTATGAAGTAGAAGGTACATCCTTCTTGTTTTCAGGGACCGTGGTCTTGATGGTACTGAGCAGCACCTGGTCAGAGCTTTGCTGAATCCAGAGTCGGACAGCATACTCCTTGGTCTTTTTAGCTATCAGTGAGGTGTCTCCAGAGCCCAGGGGAGAATTCGAGCAGAGGAGTCCTTCCTGCCGCCATCACGCAAGATAAGCTGATTTGGCCAGCTGAGCTCAACATTATGCCCCCTCATCTTGAAATGACTGTGTAAAAATAACATTCAGAGGGGAATTTAATTGTCTTAATATCAGGAACTGAGAACATCTCCAATACTAGTCCCAAAAGACAAACTATTGAAGTCATGATGACAAATACCAACAGAGCTTGAACAAAACAAAACCAGTATTACCTCATATTACCACTACACAACTGACACACATAGGATATTTTAATAATATATGTCACTACAATATTCATATTGATAAAGTCTGTACATATACTTGTAATTAAAATTGATTGTGATTCCTGGTTCCTTTGTATTTGAATCAGGACACATATACCTTTATGATAACCATGAATACATATTGTTATTTGAAAAGTTATCAGTGACTCCTTAAGATATTCTCATAGAGTGTTATATGTATGTGAGTGTCACAGTGTTGTCAAGAGTAGTGGATTAAATTAAATTGTTTATCTGTCTGTTGTTGTGACTTACACTTCATCATACACATACCCTAGACACCTAACGTAGTCATCACACTATTCCAGAATAATTCTGACTGAGATATATAGATATGTGGTAGCAAGTAAGGTTATCTATAATACACTACTCTTAATAGATATAGATACCTTCACAGCTGATCTCAGTCAGTACACTAAGTCCCCTATAAATATTTATAACATCCCACTTCACCACAGACATCAGCAGTGGCATCAAATAAGGCTGCATTGCAGCTCTGACCCTCTTCGTGATCTTCTTTGCCTGGCTCTTGAAACATGCATTTGCAGATGCAACTGAAGAAATATGCCTCCACACTAGGTCAGATAGCCAACTGTGTAACCTCGGAAGGCTGAAGGCAAAAACAAAAATCAGAAAGGTCACTATACGAGACATATTGTTCGCTGCAATCGTCACTCAAAGTCAACAGGAGTTCCAGAGCTTGATGAACTGCTTCCCTCAAGCATGCAAGGACTTTAACCTCACAATAAGTTTAAAGAAAACAAATGTGCTGGGACAGGATGTGGATATTGCACCAGTTATCACTATCGATAACTATGAATTGGCAGTGGTGCACCACTTCACATACCTGGGGTCTACCATCAATGACAAACTTTTGCTGGACACAGAAATTAATAGCCACACTGGCAAAGCTGCAGCCATCTTTGCCCACCTCACAATACGAGTTTGAGGAAACTCCAAACTCACAATAAAGAACAAAGCTGCAGTATATAATGCCAGTGTCACCAGCATGCTTTTATATGGCAGCGAGACATGGACAACCCATGCTAAGTAAGAAAGAAAGCTCAATACCTTCCATCTATGGTGTCTACGCCACATACATCCAGGTGCTATCATGTGCTGGTCTTCAAAGCATGTATACACTGCTTAGACAGCACAGACTATGCCACATGGAAGATGGTCACATCCTGAAAGATGTCCTGTACGGACAATTGGCAGATGGCAAAAGAGTATCTTAAAATAGAGATGGCTAATCATGAAGTACAGGTCCTCAAACCCTTCTCTGAAATTTGAAAAACTCTGAAAATGAAATGTCACTCATGTGCACAACATGATGCAAGTAGGTGTGAGGTATCTGCTGCACTGACAAGACACTCAAACATACATCATCATCATCGTTTTCCTTTGCATTCCTTGTGGAGTAGCTGGTCCCCTTGCAGACATACTCCTGCTGTAATGGTTTCTATGGCAATTTGCCCTTACGTGATGAGGCCTCATGTACAACCTTGTATTAGTCACTGTATGACATGTCTGGGGGTTCAGTAGTCCTAAACTTGTATTAGTCACTGTATGACATGTCTGGGGGTTCAGTAGTCCTAAACTTGTATTAGTCACTGTATGACATGTCTGGGGGTTCAGTAGTCCTAAACTTGTATTAGTCACTGTATGACATGTCTGGGGGGTTCAGTAGTCCTAAACTTGTATTAGTCACTGTATGACATGTCTGGGGGTTCAGTAGTCCTAAACTTGTATTAGTCACTGTATGACATGTCTGGGGGTTCAGTAGTCCTAAACTTGTATTAGTCACTGTATGACATGTCTGGGGGTTCAGTAGTCCTAACCTTGTATTAGTCACTGTATGACATGTCTGGGGGTTCAGTAGTCCTAACCTTGTATTAGTCACTGTATGACATGTCTGGGGGTTCAGTAGTCCTAAACTTTCTTTCTCTCTTCAAAGACTTCAGAGAACTGCACAGTGCTTTATTATAGATGGGCCAATGTAATAACCCAGACAATAATATACAGTTGCATTTTATGTTGTTTATATCACCACATGATGATGATGATTGGAAGTGAAACAATAATGAAAGAATAATAAGCGCTAGGATCAACATAAGAGTTAACACATTAACTACCGCAAGCCGGTGGGACCGGCTTATGAAATCCTATCATTTGGACTGTGAGCCGCTCAGAGCGTCGATCTATGTTTAGTAATAAAACAAATGAATAATTTACTGAAACACTTTCTGATCTGGTTCGAGATTTTAAGTTGCCACCGGAAAACAAATTCCCAAAGCATGGTTGTTGTAGAACACTGGAAAATTGATATTCTGTTCATATTTTTCAGCGTTTTGGGTTAGTTACCAATATTTTATGGAAGTGGTGTAGGTGTGATTATGTAAGCTACCAATAGTGTAAATATTAGTCTAGGCGGGGTTGTCGCACGGAAGGTCCTGGGTTCGAGTCCTGGGTAAGCCACTCACGTCTGTTGTTTTTCTGTTGTCTAGTTGTCTACTTCTTTATTTCTTACGAGTGCCTGAAAACATACCTTTATGTTTGTCTAATATTTATTAAATATTAGTCAGTATTTCTGTCCTTGGGCTTGTTATTATTGTAATTGGATATACTAAGTGATAATCACCTACAGAAAGGCATTAACTGCCTTAGAAACAAGCAACATGTTGATATGTTGATAATTTACAGAAATTGAAACTTTGTTTGTCTTTCAATCAATTAATATTATTAATATTTACCATACCTGTAAACATAATTGTTTCAGCTTGTTGCAATAGTAAATTCATTTATCTTTAAAATGACATATAATTCATAAAAATCTGTAAGCAATTACGAAAACTACAGCTTAATTTGTGCATACACCTACAAGGTGAAAATGGGAACAAAATTTCATTATGCCACAGCATGTTTTCCAATTCGGTAGTTAATGTGTTAAGAAGAAACAAAACCAGTAACAGCTTACATTACTTATAAAGTTGTTGCAATGTGTTTTCTTTAAAAGCAATGGCAAGTTGATTAATTGTATCTGTTTACGGAACATTCAATACACACACAATTTATCACATACACTTCTAAGTATGGGCACACAATTGACCTCATACACTTCTAAGTATGGGCACACAATTGACCTCATACACTTCTAAGTATGGGCACACAATTGACCACATATGCTTCTAAGTATGGGCACACAATTGACCACATACGCTTCTAAGTATGGGCACACAATTGACCACATACACTTCTAACTATGGGCACACAATTGACCACATACACTTCTAAGTATGGGCACACAATTGACCACATTCACTTCTAAGTATGGGCACACTATTGACCACATACGCTTCTAAGTATGGGCACACTATTGACCACATACGCTTCTAACTATGGGCACACAATTGACCACATACACTTCTAACTATGGGCACACAATTGACCACATACACTTCTAAGTATGGGCACACAATTGACCACATACACTTCTAACTATGGGCACACAATTGACCACATACACTTTTAAGTATGGGGGGATGAGAGGACTTGGCATGTGTTTGTTGAAAACCTATGCTCCTTGGGGAGCTAAAGGGTAAAGATGTTATGCAACCCAACGCCTAAAAAAGGTATACCTTCAGAAGAGGCATAGGAAACTTCTTGTCCGGAATGCCGTCTCCTAGCAGATGTTGGTCTGATGGAGGCACTAGTGGGTCGCCCTCCTGATGAGCTGGGAGGTCTTGGTTGATTGAATGGCATATTTTGTATTCTGTGGAATGTCAGTCAAAAAGATGAAAAATGGTGTTTAAGACAGTTTTACAAATGAACAAACTGGCAGATGACAAAAAAACAGAACATCCAGGTGACCACAACTTAGGTTCAAAGATAAGTGCAAGAGAGACACGAAGGTACTGGATAAATTCATCAACTTGCGAGGATGAAGCTGCTGATTGTACCAAGTTGAAATGCTTCTTATGGCGCCACCTCAGATTGGGCAAAAAGTTCTCACAACAAGCAGAAGAGAAAAGAACACACCATAAGGGACACCAGGTTTTAAAAAAACAAAATGCAGATGAGAGCTATCACTTCAAGGACGCATAATGCCCATAGTCAGTTATGACTAAAAGTAGGCTACTACGTATGAACAATCACTAAAAACATTATCAGCCTCACTTTACATCCAAGCTGGTTGTGGGCGTAGCAGAAGTTGAATGTGCGTGATGCTCAAAAGGCAGATGATGATTATTAATGGGATCGTTCCTTAGATGACACGATCCTACTTGGATAACTGTGGCAATTCTAGAGCTAATACATGCTTACGGTAAGCAATTGAGGGCAAGTTCCGTATCCTACTAGTGACTAGGCTGTTGCTACTTGTGTCAGACTGTATCGGCTAGTCCGTTCCTCTGACGTCCAGGCCGGGTCATGCTGCATGGGCAACAGCTTGATCTAACATTGCCCAACCTCGTGCCACCGAAAGTTATTTCGGGAGGTACGCTCCTTTGGTCAGAAATGACTGATAAGGAAGGAAGAAGGGGGAGGGGCTACAGTGAAATGCAGCTTTCATAAATGATTGAAAATGATTTAAATTTAAATACACAGGCATAACTTAAAACCATAATAGCTATGTACGACTAAGCTTTAGGTGGAATAATGTTATTGGAAACTGTAGTAATATTGGATTTTAATGCTATATTTTAATTCACTAAGGTTTTTTTTTTATTTTTTCAATTAAGAATACATGATGTGAGTCAGAAGCTCATTATTATATTTTAAAACTTGTGCCAGATTAGATTTTTGATAACTTTAGTAGATTCATGGTTACAAAACTTTAAAGTTAGTATCTAAAAACAATAACAAATTTTGCAAAATTTTGCAAATAACTCAATTTACCATGTAATTTTTGGTATGGCAGCTTGCGTACCCTGACAATCCCCAGAGCTATGCCAGTGAGAGTTTTACTCCTGGTAGGTTCAACCAAGCTGGACTGGTCTGTGTGAGTAGGGGTCAGACAAAAGCTGGTACCCTGGTCCTCCAGGTTGGCGGTTTTAGCATAGGGCTGACACCCCTGTCTATGTAAAAAAAAACAATGAAGTTACGGAAACAACAATAAATGAACAAACTTTGCTGCGGGATGGACATTCGGAGTCTGTGGCTCGTATGACTGTCAGTGGTGAAAGCCGAAAGGAAGCCACTGACATGAAAACGGATGTACTGACCACAAAACAGGATACAAAAATAGGTTTTTGGAATGTCAGGACAATGTACGAGACAGATAAACTGAGACAGGTCACGGCAGAAATGAGAAACTATAGGTTACACATTCTAGGGATAAGTGAGAGCAGATGGACAGGGGCAGGAAAAGTTAAAACAGCAACAGGAGAAACAGTACTTTACTCTGGAAGAGAGGATGGACAGCACAGTGAAGGCGTAGCCATTATTCTACAGAAAGGAATAGAAAGGACATTACTGGAATGGAAACCCATCAACAACAGACTGATAAGATTAAGATTGAGAGGGAGATTCACCAACACTACAATAATACAATGCTACGCACCAACGAATGATAGCGATGAGGAGGTCAAGGATGAATTCTATCAACAACTGCAGAAAGAAATGGAAGACACACCTAGATATGTTCTTGTTATAGTAATGGGAGACCTCAATGCGAAAGTTGGTACACACAATACATATAATGAAAGAACAATGGGGAAATGCGGCAGCGGAACAGCAAACGAAAATGGGGATAAACTAATAAGTTTCTGTAGCATTAACAACCTGGTCATTGGAGGAACACTTTTCCCACATAAAGAAATTCACAAATTAACATGGGAATCACCAAATGGTCGGGACAGAAACCAGATAGACCACATCATGGTTAACGGTAGATGGAGACATGCATTACAAGATGTGAAGGTAAGAAGAGGTGCAGATGTGGGAAGTGATCACCATTTAGTAGTAGCAAAACTGAAAGTGAAACTAAGAAGGGCTGGACCAACTGTAACTACACAGAAAAGGTTTGACATCAGCAAATTGAAGGACTCCCTTACCAGAAAAGCTTTTGCGGCCGACATAAAGAAACGATATCAATTTGCCAAAAGTCAGGAAAAGACATTGACTGATGATATAGACCAGAATTTCAACACCATTTCAACAATATATAAAGAAAGCAGCAAATCATGCTTGGGATTCCAGGAAAGGAAGAAGCAAGACTGGATAACACCAGAAACATTAAACACCATAACGATGAGAAAGGAAATGAAAAGAAAGAAAACAGAAGCGAAGTCCCCCAGGTTAAAGCAACTATATAGCGAACAGTACAGTCAGCTGGACAAGGAAGTTAAACGCCAAACCCGAGCCAACAAAAGGAATTTCCTAGACGATCTTGCAAGACAGGCAGAAGAGGCAGCACTGAGAAATGAACAAAGCACAGTATACAAAATAACTAAATTCATCAGCGGAAAACGAGGTGCAAACAATA
Source organism: Oreohelix idahoensis (assembly GCA_024509875.1). Classification (NCBI taxonomy): domain Eukaryota; kingdom Metazoa; phylum Mollusca; class Gastropoda; order Stylommatophora; family Oreohelicidae; genus Oreohelix; species Oreohelix idahoensis. The sequence continues at coordinate 110,386 of JAMPIV010019705.1, forward strand.
TTACATTAGTAAGAGATAAGCAAGGAAATCTCATCACGACAGCAGAGGGACAGGAAACAAGATGGGCAGAGCACTTCAGAGAAACTCTGAACAAGGAACCACCAGAGACACAATTGAATGTTCCTGAGGCTGAAAACGATCTAGATGTAAATACAGACATTCCACGAAAAGAAGAAATCATCACAGCAATCAAAGGGTTAAAGAACGGCAAAGCTCCGGGCCATGATAACTTAAATGCAGAGCTATTTAAGACAGACCCTGAGCTAGCAGCAGAACTATTAGAACCACTATTTGCACAAGTCTGGAAAACGGGGACAACACCATCAGAGTGGAACAAAGGAATAATTGTCAAATTGCCCAAGAAGGGAGATCTTGCAGACTGCAATAATTGGAGAGGAATCACTCTTCTCTCAGTTCCCAGCAAAATACTAGGCAGGATAATTATACAGAGAATTTCAAAAGCAGTAGACCACAAACTGAGGAAAGAACAAGCAGGATTTAGAAAGAACAGAAGATGTGTAGATCATATATTCACTCTCAGGAACATTATAGAGCAGTGCTCAGAATGGCAAAGACAGCTTTACATTAATTTTGTTGATTTTGAAAAGGCTTTTGACAGCATACATAGGGACAGTTTATGGAAAATACTGAGGGCTTATGGAATTCCAAGCTGCATAGTGTCAATCATAAAAAGCCTCTATGCCAACTTTACGTGTAGTGTTGGGCAGAGCAACCTAACCTTTGAGGTGAAGACAGGAGTACGACAGGGATGCCCCTTATCAACCACTCTATTTTTAACAGTCATAGACTGGGTGATGCGCCAGACAACAGAGGGCAGTCCAAGAGGAATAAGATGGACTACATTTTCTACATTGGAAGATCTGGAATATGCAGATGACATTGCACTACTAGCACATTCACATCAACACATCCAGGAAAAAACGAATAGACTCAATTAGTTTAGCCAGCAGGTGGGCTTGAACATCAATTTAAAGAAGTCTGAGGTCATGACGCTCAATGTGAGCAACCCTGAGCCCATATCAGTAAGGAATCAGCAATTGGTACAGACAGATACCTTCACATACCTAGGAAGCATAGTAACACCAGACGGCGGGGCAGGCAAAGACATCAACATCAGAATGAATAAGGCAAGAACAGCCTTCTTTAGCCTAAACAACATCTGGAAGTCCTCCCAATACAGCACAAGCACAAAATTAAGATTATATCAGAGCTGTGTGCTTTCTGTGCTTCTCTATGGTGCGGAATGCTGGAGAGTTACAGAGAAGGAAATGTCGAAATTGTCCTCTTTTCACACAACATGCCTAAGAAAAATTCACCGAATCTTTTGGCCAAATACCATCACTAACCAAGATCTGCTTACTCGTAGCAAGCAAGAGGACATGCACACCATCATAGCTGGAGCTGGGTTGGCCATGTCCTCAGAAGAGACCCCGATGCCATCACAAGAACAGCTATGCTTTGGACCCCTGAAGGAAAACGAAAGAGAGGCCGACCAAAAACAACCTGGCGGAGGACTGTGGAGGCTGAGATGCAAAGAATGAACCAGAGTTGGGGCACTGTACAAAGGATGGCCACCGACCGAGCAAAGTGGAATCAATTTGTTGTTGCCCTACAAGACGCCACTAGGCGTGATGGCCACTGACTGCTTTGACAGTCGGCGGCTAAGGATCAAAGAAGAAGAAGACCATGTAATTTGCCAAATCCCTTGTTGTCTGACAAATAAATAAGCAAGTATTAGAATTTTTTAACATAAAACAAGATTGTGAGAAAATCATGATTGTCAACACAGGAAAATCCCAATTTCTTAAGAGAATACAGTTTCAAATATCAAAATACACCTGATTAGAATGTGTCCTCACAATTGATTTTGACATATTTATATTCAGAAGATTATAAGTTAGTAGGAAATTTTCTAGTCCCAGTTTTCATACTTTTCTGTTTTGACATAAAATGCAGTACCACTCCTCCCGTAGACAGAGTTAACTTCCTCGTCATCACCCTCCAGCTTCTCAAGGTGCAAAGGAGAAAAAGATGCTGGTGATGGATAGGACACACACTAAGGAAACCTGTTGATAGCATTACAAGGCAGTTTTTATCCTGGAATCCCCATGGCAAGAGAACAAAGAACAAACTGTATTTTCAAAAGGTTAAGGCCCATCTAAACATTCTGCTAGAGGCAGACCAAAAAACACGCGGAAGAGAACTGTAGATAGAAATGAAAAGTATAAAGAAGACACAGAACTATCTTGAATGGATGGCACAAGACACATGGCACAAGACATATGGCACAAGGCACTAGACACATGGCACAAGACACATGGCACAAGACACATGGCACAAGACACGAGGATTTGGAAGGTAACTGTTGAAGGTAACTGTTGAAGGTAACTGTTGAAGGCCTATACTCCACAGGGAGATGAGGATAATGATGACGGTATACAGGTAAAAGCAGGTGCAATTCAAACTGAAACTCACCTGTCCTTTTCTTGTTTTGACATGTGATGAGCAAGAACTAACTGCTCCTGTGAACTCAGATGCGAGGACTTGTCATACTCTGAACTACAGACTTGAGTTGTTATGTAGCTACCATACGTCTTTAGTGGTGAATTTCTTGACGTAATGTGTTGGGAATTTCTGGAAAACTCTAGTTGGATACAAATTATTAATAACAAATATTAATATCAATATAAATTATTAAAATTATGATGAATGAGGCAAAGCTATAGTTACACAGTCTAAACGAGTGGTCGGCAACCTAGGAGGTGTTGGAATCTACTTTAGAAATACTGAGCCATATAAAGATCGACCTTGAGAAAATCAGTTTCTATTATTATTTTTTAAAAAAATGTTTTTTAAACGTTCGCCTGCTATTACTCAAGGTGAAATCTCTGGTTAATATGTCTAACCTGAGACTGATTTTACGTGAATATCCCTTTTTTCCCTGTACAATGACAGGTGTCCTCTCGCCATTCAGGCAGATATCACTAGTCAACAACCAAAATGTACCAGAAATTAAAATAGCTGATCTTAACTAATGTTGGTGTGCTGAAAACGAAAATGACATTAAAAAACGTTGATTGGCTCTAGTTTTCAAGATATATGCTACTAGTTTATTTAATTACGGTCAATTTATATATATATATATATATATATATATATATATATATATATATATATATATATATATATATATATATATATATATATGACGCAACTGTTGTGGGCGATTGCATAATTTTTTCTAATGACCAATAAAAATGTAACTAGAAGTTGATGCAATCCTACCTATGATTACATCACCTTTGTGTATAAATATCCTATCTCTGATATAGTTTTGCCATTAGTTAGTGCATTTGTCCTTATCAAAAGTATCGTAGTTAGAAATGCCTAGGACATGTGTGAACAGTGCTAATAATTCTGTTATATATGTGGTGAGGTGACATTTCTATCACAAAAACAAAATATAACTAAAGTGATTAAGAAGGCGTACAGTTTGTATTTTGGCTGCAGAATAGATCAAGATAAGAGCTGGGCGTCACACATATTCTGCAATACATGTGCAGCACATCTTAAACTGTGGTTGACTGGCAAAAGGCAAGCTATGCCTATTGCAGTCCCAATGATTTGGAGAGAGCCCACTGATCATCTTAACAACTGTTACTTTTGCATGGTCCCTCCAATTGGGAAAGGCAAAATGGACTCTGGAATATCCAAACATCCCCTCTGCAATACGTCCGGTACCACAAGGATGACCTACAAGTTCCCAAAGTGCCAGATTCCTTTTCAGCTGCCCTACTGATGAAGGGAGCCGCGGTAGCATAGTGGTTAGTGCACTGGCTTCCTAGCGCAGTGGTCTATGGTTCGATCCCCAGATGAGGCGGAAAATTTTTAGGCCACAAACGGCTCCTGGGTTGACCCAGCCCCAAATGGGTACCAGAGCTACTCTGGGAAGGTTAAGGCGGCCGGCGTGATGCCGACCACATCACCCCTCGTGTGCCGACGGTCAAGATAATATGGGCCTAACACCATATTCCCAATATGCCTCAATGGGCGTGTAACGGGTTCCTTTACCTTTACCTACTGAAGAAGAGGACATTGGTGGTCCTGAACCATCAACCTCAAGCGACCCAAATTTTGAGCAAACTACATCCACTAAACCACACTTAATAACCCAAGGTGAACTGAATGATCTTGTAAGAGATCTGAATTTACCGAAGAACAAGGCGGAGCTTTTGGGTTCCAGATTGCAACAGTGGAATCTCCTGGCAGAAGATGTTACAATTTCTGCGTATAGAAACCACCAGAAGCCGCTTATTACATTCTTTTTCAAAGAGGGTGACCTTTCTGCATGCCACAACATTTCTGGTTTAATGGCAGCCCTCAAAATCAATTACATACCGGAAGAGTGGAGGCTTTTCATTGATTCACCCAAGATGAGTCTTAAAGCTGTTTTGTTGAATAATGGTAATGTGTTACCGTCAATTCCAGTTGGTCTCGCAGTTCATATGAAAGAAACTTATGAAAACATTAAGAGCTTTTGAAGTGTATAAACTACGATCATCATCATTGGTCACTTTGCGGTAACTTAAAAGTGGTCGCTGTTTTGCTTGGACTACAGGGTGGATACACCAATTACTGTTGCTTTCTCTGTGAGTGGGATAGCCGTGCACGAAGTGACCATTACATCAGAAGACATTGGCCAATCAGGCAGTCATTGCAGCCTGGCAGTAAGAACTTTGAGAACCCAGCACTTGTCGACACCAGCAAGATTTTGTTGCCACCCTTGCACATTAAGCTGGGTCTCATGAAAAACTTTGTCAAGGCAATGGAGAAAACAGATGAGGCTTTCAAATACCTCATCAGAAAATTTCCAAGACTGAGTGAAGCTAAAATAAGAGAGGGAGTATTTGTTGGTCCGCAAATTAAAAAAAAACTTCTTCATGATGACGAGTTTCTTTGCGTGTTGCATGGCAAGGAAAAAGCAGCATGGCTAGCATTTAAGTCAGTGGTGGACAATTTTCTTGGAAACAACAGATCTGATAATTACATTGAAATTGTAGAAAATCTCCTTCTGAAGTATAAGAGTCTTGGCTGCAACATGTCTTTGAAAATTCATTTTATGGATTCTCATCTGGATTTCTTTACGTCAAACTGTGGAGCGGTCAGTGGTGAGCATGGTGAACGATTTCACCAGGATATTGCTGCTATGGAGACAAGGCATCAAGGCAATTGGAGCCCTTCAATGCTTGCTGATTACTGTTGGACTGTGACAAGAGACACATCATCGATTGACTACAAGAAGCAAGCAAAGAAAGCTCGAACAGCGACTGAATAATGACGGAATGGGTTCAAATGTGCCTTTTTAAAACGTGATATGTGAACTTTAAATAATGTTTTTATTTTTTTCTATCAAATTATGTTGAAATATTAATTAATTGAGTATGTAACTACAATTTTTATAATGCTAAAGTAGAAAGACTAGCTGTTCACCCCAGAGAATTAAACAAGCATACATTATTTGTATTACTGTAATGTAAATTCATCATTTAAAAAAAAAACCAGAGCCAATTGGTGAATTTCATTATGATATTTGAAATCAGCATGTCAAAATCAATAAGAAATGGTATATTTAATTTCTGGTACAAAAAACTTTTGAAAATTTGTTGACTAGTGTATTCGCCGATTTTGGAGGTACCCATTTGAGCTGGGTCGGCACAGGAGCCGTTCAGGTTATTCCAGTCCCTAGTCGACGACACTGCTATAAATATCTTCGCCAGGGCTCGAATTATTCCAGTCCAAGTCCCGGTCGATGACACTGCTTCAAATGTTCTTGGCAGGGCTCGAACCTGGATCACCCAATCGCCAGTGCAGTGTGGTAAGCATTACACCAGCGAGGCTCCAGTTTCTATTATAAAATGAAGAGGTTTAAAATATCTCTCAGCATTTACTTTTTTGACAAAAGTGACAGTTGCCTGGTAACTTTAATCCTGAAGGCACCAGGCTTTGAAATTTTTTTTCTTTCAGGAGAGAACTAGTCTGAAATGTTCCTAGCTTAAAAATTCTGTGTTTCCCCCCTTAAACCTACCACATCATTTCCTGTGATCTACCTGTAGATCACAATTAACTTGTTGCCGACCTAAACAAACGTTGCTGACAACCAGTATTTTCCAAATAGGCAAAGTGCAGTGTTGCCACATATAATTTTTTTCTTCTTTAAGTACCATGTCTGGTGGTATAGGCGATCATGTCTCTCCACAACTTCCAGTCTTGAGTACTTTTTATTAACTCTGTTCTTGCATCTTTTTATAATATGACATCAACATGTCCAGTATCTTCTCTCTTTGTCATCCTTTCTCTCTTTTCCCTCTAATCTTTCTCTCTTTTCCTCTAATCTTTCTCTCTTTTCCCTCTAATCTTTCCTACTGTCAAGACATTTTCTAGCTTTCTTCTTCTCATAACATGCCCAAAGTGGACTTCTTCCTTCTAGTGTGAGTAACAATCTTCCTCTGTGCCCTGGCTGTTGTCAGGATGACCTCATTTCTATTTTTAGCTGTTTGTTGGTATTTAACATTCTTCTGTAAAACCACATCTCTGTGGTCCCCCGTGCTTTTACTACTTGTTTACTAATTGTTTACTAATTGTTTACTACTTGTTTACTACTTGTTTACTACTTGTTTACTAATTGTTTACTACTTGTTTACTACTTGTTTACTACTTGTTTACTAATTGTTTACTACTTGTTTACTAATTGTTTACTACTTGTTTACTAATTGTTTACTACTTGTTTACTAATTGTTTACTACTTGTTTACTACTTGTTTACTACTTGTTTACTAATTGTTTACTACTTGTTTACTACTTGTTTACTACTTGTTTACTACTTGTTTACTACTTGTTTACTACTTGTTTACTAATTGTTTACTACTTGTTTACTAATTGTTTACTACTTGTTTACTAATTGTTTACTACTTGTTTACTAATTGTTTACTACTTGTTTACTACTTGTTTACTACTTGTTTACTACTTGTTTACTAATTGTTTACTAATTGTTTACTACTTGTTTACTACTTGTTTACTACTTGTTTACTAATTGTTTACTACTTGTTTACTACTTGTTTACTACTTGTTTACTACTTGTTTACTACTTGTTTACTACTTGTTTACTACTTGTTTACTACTTGTTTACTACTTGTTTACTACTTGTTTACTACTTGTTTACTAATTGTTTACTAATTGTTTACTAATTGTTTACTACTTGTTTACTAATTGTCCATGACTCATTTTCATTTGTCAGAAATGCCTCTATACATCACTGAAGAACTCTCTTTCTTACTTCCTTTGGCAATGAATCACTGCAAAATATATGCCACAACTTCATAAAATGTTTCCAACATAATTGAATTCCCTTCTTTGATCCTTAGATGCTGACTGTGAAGGCAATCAGTAGCCCTCACACCTGCTGTAGGGCAGCAACAAACAGCTTCCATTTTGCTCGATCCCCGGCCATCCTTTGTGCAGTCCCCCAGCTCTGGTTCATTCTTTGCAACTTGGCCTCCACAGTCCTCCGCCAGGTTTTGTTTTTTGTCAGCCTTTCTTTCGTTTTCCTTCAGGGGTCCATAGCATAGCTGTTCTTGTGATGGCATCAGGGTCTCTTCTGAGGATGTGGCCAACCCAACTCCAGCGTCTGCTAGCTATGACGGTGTGCATGCCCTGTTGGTTGATCCAATTAAGCAGTTCTTGTTTGGTGCTGGTATTCGGCCAAAAGAATCGGAGAATTTTCCTTAGGCAGATTGTGTGGAAAGAGGGCAACTTCAATATTTCCTTCTCTGTAACTCTCCAGCATTCCACACCATAGAGAAGCACAGAAAGTAGACAGCTCTCATTTAATCTTAATTTGGTGTTTGTGCTGTACTGAGAAGACTTCCAGATGTTGTTTAGACTAGCAAAGGCTGTTCTTGCTTTATTCATTCTGTTGTTAATGTCCTTGCTTGTTCTGCCGTCTGGTGTTACTATGCATCCTAGGTATGTAATTGTCTCTGTCTGCTCCAGCTTCTGGTTCTTTATTGTTATGGGCTCAAGATTGCCTACATTGAGTGTCATGACCTCTGTCCTCTTGAGATTGATGTTCAGACCCACCTGCTGGCTATACTTATTCAGTTTATGTGTTTTTTCTTGGATGTGTTGATGTGAATGTGTGAGTAGTGCAATGTCATCTGCGTATTCCAGATCTTCCCAAGTAGAAAATGTTGTCCATCTTATTCCTCTTGGACTGCCCTCTGTTATCTGGCGCATCACCAAGTCTATGACTGCCAAAAATAAAGCTATTGATAAGGGGTACCCCTGTCTTCACCTCAAAAGTTAGGTTGCTCTGCCCAACACCACATGTAAAGTTAGCATAGAGGCTTTTTATTAACCCTAGTTAATCAACAACAACAACAACAACAACCCTAGTTAATCAACAACAACAACAACCCTAGTTAATAAACAACAACAACCCTAGTTAATCAAAAACAACAACCCTAGTTAATCAACAACAACAACAACCCAAGTTAATCAACAACAACAACAACCCTAGTTGATCAACAAATACAACAACACTAGTTAATCAACAACAATAACAACAACCCTAATTAATCAACAACAACAACCCTAGTTAATCAACAACAATAACAACAACCCTAGTTAATCAACAACAACCCTAGTTAATTAACAACAACAAGAACAACCCTAGTTAACCAACAACAACAACCCTAGTTAACCAACAACAACAACCCTAGTTAATCAACCAAAACCAACCCTAGTTAATCAACAACAACCCTAGTTAATCAACAACAACCCTAGTTAACAACAACAACCTAGTTAATCAACAACAACCTTAGTTAATCAACAACAACAAGAACAACCCTAGTTAACCAACAACAACAACCATAGTTAATCAACAACAACAACCATAGTTAATCAACAACAACAACAACAACCCTAGTTAATCAACAACAACAACCCTAGTTAATCAACAACAACAACCCTAGTTAACCAACAACAACAACAACCCTAGTTAACCAACAACAACAACCCTAGTTAATCAACCAAAACCAACCCTAGTTAATCAACAACAACCCTAGTTAATCAACAACAACCCTAGTTAATCAACAACAACCCTAGTTAATCAACAACAACAACAACCCTAGTTAATCAACAACAACCCTAGTTAATCAACAACAACAACAACCATAGTTAATCAACAACAACAACAACAACCATAGTTAATCAACAACAACCCTAGTTAATCAACAACAACAACCCTAGTTAATCAACAACAACAACCCTAGTTAATCAACAACAACCCTAGTTAATCAACAACAACAACAACCATAGTTAATCAACAACAACCCTAGTTAATCAACAACCCTAGTTAATCAACAACAACAACAACCATAGTTAATCAACAACAACAACAACAACAACCCTAGTTAATCAACAACAACAACAACAACAACCCTAGTTAATCAACAACAACAAGAACAACCCTAGTTAACCAACAACAACAACCCTAGTTAATCAACAACAACAACAACCCTAGTTAATCACAACCCTAGTTAATCAACAACAACAACCCTAGTTAATCAACAACAACCCTAGGGATTCCAGCACAAGGACTGCCTTGTAATGCTATCAAAAGAATATAATCCCAACTAATATAATTACCGATGTATGTTACGTCGGTCGGTCTCACTCAAAATAGTAACTTGCACAAGAAAAAAAAGTGCGCATTGCACGGTGTGCAACTTGCGCGGCATGGGCGTTATATAAAACAAATACTTCGGTTTTTTTTTTTTAATTCTTTCATGAAATTAGTAGCACTCGACAAAGAAAAAGTGCGTAAAATTGGGGGGCTGAAAGCTTTTAGCAAGAGGGTTAACATTTAATTTACTCTCAATTCAACACTACGGGCATACCTCGCTTTATTGCGCTTTGCAGATATTGCGCTTTTTTTCAAATTATTCATGTTTATTTATTAGGACGTGCCTTCTTCTTCCGATTGATTTTGGCTCTCCACCAGCAAAACAATTACGATTCGCTGAAGGCTCAGATGATGAAGATTAGCAATTTTTTTAGCAATAAAGTATTTTAAATTTTACAATACACTGTTTTTTTAAGACCTAGCGCTAATGTGCACTCAATAGACAAAGTGTAAACATGATTTTAGGCTTTTATATGCACTGGGAAGCAAAAAAAAAAAAAATGGGTATGACCCGCTTTATTGCGATATTCGCTTTATTGCGGTGGTCTGGAACCAAACGTGCAATATCTCAAGGTATACCTGTAGTAATATATATCACCAAATCTTTATTAGTCTACAACACCCGTATTACAGTTTTACCAACTAATAAATATATTAATTGTTGTTCTTGTTAAATGTTGTTTGATTATACTACACAGTTCCCTATGTGCTGTCACTAGGTGCTCTTAATATCTCTTGACTGAAGAACATGATATAAACAGCAAATGTTAAGTTCATGATGAATTGTTAACTACCAAGAGTGAGGAAAAGCTGCAAGAAGTTTATGGCAGAACTCTGCCAAGGCCGGTCTGAAGGCTGTGATGAGAAAGGAGGAAAGTTTCTGACTGGATCTGAGTGTTTCATGCGTCTAAGGAAGTAGTGAGTAAAACCATGAACCAGCCAGACAACATGCATGGAGGCCGTATAAACATTTATAACACATAAGGAAGGGAAACCCGAGGCCTGTAAACAGTAAATAAATATTACACAAACATAAAGGTATGTTTTCAGGCACTCGTAAGAAATAAAGAAGTAGAACACTAAACAACAGAAAAACAACAGATGTGAGTGGCTTACCCAGGACTCGAACCCCGGACCTTCCGTGCGACAATACCGCCTAGCTATGCAAGCGAATCACACTATCCTCCCAGCCATCTAGGCATCCCCAAAAATGATGCTTCGATGACTGGTCATTAGTGCGAACCGCAAGACACAACACCGGAAGTTTACAAAGGCACAACAAGCCAATTACACTGACAAACAACATTTTTCTTTCTTATATAAGAATAAGTGTTCTTAGGTCAGTTTCTTGCGCTGATTTCAAATCTGAAATCCGTTTATCTCTATCACGTCGGGTTTTTAAGATATTTGTGAATAAATATATTTTTGGGAAACCGTTATTTGCTCCGTTTCATTTTTACTATATAACTTATTAAAAATTAATAAAAAGCTACATAATTCTACTTTTTATACTGCTAAAAGATGCATGACATATGTTACGCGATTTTTCAAATAGTTACTGTATTTTGAAATAATTCTGAGCAAAATATGGCTTCTAGAAGTTGTAGAAATTCGGCTGATCTGTTCTGTTACGTTTGCGGATATTTTACCGATCGTGTTGACCAGAAAAACTTTACACCATTACTAAAGATAGCATATGAACTTTATTTCGATTCGAAAGTTGATGATGCAAATAAATCTTGGAAGCCAAATGCGGTTTGTTCGATACATTGGCAGGTTGGTTACGAAAATCGCCGAAGCATAAGTCGATGCCTTTTGGCGTGCCAGTAATATGGCGTGAACATACAAATCACACTACTGATTGTTACTTCTGCTTGACAAATATCCATGGTTTCACTTTTAAAACTAGAAAGTCTGTGGTTTATCCAAATATTGAATCGGTTTCGAAACCAGTGCCTCATGATCCAATCACGTGTCCGATCCAAGTACCACCAGAACAATATCCGTTGGACTTAAATGAACCATCAGAAAGTGATAGTTTACCTGCTTTAGAAACTAATTCTGACTCAGATTACATGCCGGTGAATGATGGTGTTTACTTAATTAACCATTCAGAACTTTCAGATCTAATACGTGATCTCGCACTTACCAAAGGACAAGCGGAATTACTCGGTTCGCGACTCAAAGAATGGAATCTTTTAGCGCCCATAACTCCGATATCTAAATTTCGTCATAGACACAGAGAACTTGTTCAATACTTTGAGATGGATGATGACATTTGCTATTGCAAAGATGTAAACGGTCATGAGCACATAGTCAACGAATGGCGATTTTTCATCGATTCTTCCAAGACTAGTCTAAAAGCCGTGTTATTGCATAACAGAAATTTTTTTTCATCAATTCCAGTCACCTACTCTGTTCATATGAAAGAAACTTATGACAATATGGCTATACGTTTGGAAAAAATAAAGTACAATGACTACCAATGGCGGATTTGTGGAGACCTAAAGGTCATTGCAATTCTCACGGGCATGCAGACTGGGTATACTAAATTTTGTTGCTTCCAATGTGAATGGGACAGCCGCAACAGACAGGAACATTATGCAAGAAAGGTGTGGCCTATCAGGGATCGTATGTAGCTCGGGCATAAAAATGTAATACGCGAGCCATTAGTTAACAAAGACACCTTCATTTTACCACTGTTACATATAAAGTTGGGGCTCATGAAGAATTTTGTAAAAGCGTTAGATAAAACGAGCAAAGCTTTCACTTATCTTCGAGAAAAGTTTCAGCAAGTTAACGATGCAAAGATAAAGGAAGGTATCTTTGTAGGACCTCAGATTATGAAAGTTATTGCAGACAAACAATTCGAGAACTTGTTACATGGTAGGGAACTTCGCGCATGGATGGCATTCAAATCGATCGTCGATAACTTTCTGGAAAATCACAAATCTGTCGACTATGTTGCATATTGTTAAGCAGTGCATAGATGCATACATAATTATGGGCTGTAACATGTCCCTCAAAATCCATTTGCTCGATTCGCATCTTAACTTTTTCCCTGACAACCTTGGCGAAGTCAGCGATGAACATGGAGAATGATTCCATCAAGATATCGCCGTAATGGAGTCACGTTATCAAGGACGGTGGAGTGTGACCATGCTTGCCGATTATTGTTGGATGCTTCATCGCGATGTACCACATGCCATTCACCGACGAAAGTCGACTGCAAAGAAATTTAAGCCTACATAACTGTTATACTTCTTGAACGAATGATGTTGTAATACTGTATGCGTTGTTAAAAAACTTCAATTGCGTATTTCTAGAGATCCCGACCTGATAGAGAAAAACGGTTTGCAGATTTAAAAACAGCGCATTAAAATTGACCAGAAAAACATAGGAATGTTAGAGAAAGAAAAAAAAAGTTTTTTTTTGTTAGTCAGTGTTACCTGTTTGACTTTAAAATTTGATTACAAGAAACCACAGAGAGAAATCCAGACTAATCTTAATGGTGATGAACTGGCACAGATTATGGACTATGAATTATGGAACTTGTAACAATCATTGAAGGAACGAGGACTAGATTGGAACCAGACCAAAAGGAAGACAGTCGATGGGATAACATGGCACCTCTCTGGCTAACCTCTACACCTGATGGTAGAAGAGGAACAACTAAGTCAAGTTTATGCCAGTGCAGTAAATGAAAGTTAAAATAAAGTCTACATCTAAACTTTAATAAAAGAGAAATAACAGTTACCTATAAGAAAAGAAATTATACAACTTAAGTAAGAGCTAATAATGAAAAGTACAAGAAAAACACAATTAATATATAGTGGCTGGGAATGTGAAGGTCTGATGCTGTTCTTACAATGCATGTGACTTTAAACAGATGAAAGTCAATTAAATATCTGTTAAAGTTCGTTATATAACTAGAACCATCAGGCCTTTACACCCCTCCACTTTAATAGTATTCTTGTTCATAGTTTCTTCTTGATTTTGTTTGTTTGTTTTTATTTTATTTAATTTTTTAAAAATTTATTTTTTATATATTTATTTAACGTATAAGCACAATTGTGATTATCCCTATTTACATTGATTTGACAAATGTGATGCCACTTTCTCATGTCGGCAGTTGCTCATATTATTTGGGTTAAATATATAACAATATATATCCTAATTATAACCCATCAGAGGTTGAACAGGATTTTTTTTCATTAGCCTAATTAAAAAAATAAAAACAATTCATTGTAAAATACTTTAAAATTATTTAAATACAAAGAACAGAATAACCCAGTTAACAAAAGTATTCTAGAAAATTAAAAACATGAATGCTTTGATCTTCTTCTTCTTCTTCGATCCTTAACCACCGACCGTCAAAGCAGTCAGTGGCCATCACGCCTAGTGGCGTCTTGTAGGGCAACAACAAATTGATTCCACTTTGCACGGTCGGTGGCCATCCTTCGTACAGTGCCCCAACTCTGGTTCATTCTTTGCATCTCAGCCTCCACAGTCCTCCGCCAAGTTGTTTTTGGTCGGCCTCTCTTTCGCTTTCCTTCAGGGGTCCAAAGCATAGCTGTTCTTGTGATGGCATCGGGGTCTCTTCTGAGGACATGACCAACCCAGCTCCAGCGTCTGCCAGCTATGATGGTATGCATGTCCTCTTGCTTGCTATGAGTAAGCAGATCTTGGTTGGTGATGGTATTTGGCCAAAAGATTCGGTGAATTTTTCTTAGGCATGTTGTGTGAAAAGAGGACAATTTTGACATTTCCTTCTCTGTGACTCTCCAGCATTCCGCACCATAGAGAAGCACAGAAAGCACGCAACTCTGGTATAATCTTAATTTTGTGCTTGTGCTGTATTTAGAGGACTTCCAGATGTTATTTAGGCTAAAGAAGGCTGTTCTTGCCTTATTCATTCTGATGTTGATGTCTTTGCCTGCCCCACCGTCTGGTGTTACTATGCTTCCTAGGTATGTGAAGGTGTCTGTCTGTACCAGTTGCTGATTCCTTACTGATATGGGCTCAGGGTTGCTCACATTGAGCGTCATGACCTCAGACTTCTTTAAATTGATGTTCAAGCCCACCTGCTGGCTAAATTTATTAAGTCTATCCGTTTTTTCCTGGATGTGTTGATGTGAATGTGCCAGCAGTGCAATGTCATCTGCATATTCCAGATCTTCCAATGTTGAAAATGTAGTCCATCTTATTCCTCTTGGACTGCCCTCTGTTGTCTGGCGCATCACCCAGTCTATGACTGTTAAAAATAGAGTGGTTGATAAGGGGCATCCCTGTCGTACTCCTGTCTTCACCTCGAAGGTTAGGTTGCTCTGCCCAACACTACACGTAAAGTTGGCATAGAGGCTTTTTATGATTGACACTATGCAGCTTGGAATTCCATAAGACCTCAGTATTTTCCATAAACTGTCCCTATGTATGCTGTCAAAAGCCTTTTCAAAATCAACAAAATTTATGTAAAGCTGTCTTTGCCATTCTGAGCACTGCTCTATAATGTTCCTGAGAGTGAATATATGGTCTACACATCTTCTGTTCTTTCTAAATCCTGCTTGTTCTTTCCTCAGTTTGTAGTCTACTGCCTTTGAAATTCTCTGTATAATTATCCTGCCTAGTATTTTGCTGGGAACTGAGAGAAGAGTGATTCCTCTCCAATTATTGCAGTCTGAAAGATCTCCCTTCTTGGGCAATTTGACAATTATTCCTTTGTTCCACTCTGATGGTGTTGTCCCCGTTTTCCACACTTGTGCAAATAGTGGTTCTAATAGTTCTGCTGCTAGCTCAGGGTCTGTCTTAAATAGCTCTGCATTTAAGTTATCATGGCCCGGAGCTTTACCGTTCTTTAACCCTTTGATTGCTGTGATGATTTCTTCTTTTCGTGGAATGTCTGTATTTACATCTAGGAATGCTTTGATGAAGGTGGTTAAAATAAATAATACTGGCACATACATTCAACATGATCTTAGAAAAGAATTCAGAGATGCAGTAATAAACGGTAAGGGATAGGAATAGTAATTCTAAACTTAACCCTAATCCTAACAACGTGGGCAACTTATTAGGACAGCATCTACATTTTTTCACTGTTCTTCATTTTAACCAGTGAAGACAATACAGACTGCTGTTGCAGAGTGCCTAACTATTATTGGGAAAAGAATTGGGGAAAATAAATAAGTAAAGAGGAGGCTCACTAAAGATCATGAAAGTTTGCTTTTACAAAAGAATGTTAAGAATCCGACTGAAGTGATCGGCTGTGATCCATGACTAAGCAGAACTTTATAATAATCGTTATTTTAATGATAGGCTACTTATTGGTAGGTTACCAAAACAAAAGTTATGATTAAATTCCCCCATATTCTGCATGAAATTGCAATTTCAAAATATCGACTCCAAAAAAACAGACTTTCATATAGCAGAAATACAAGCGTTAAATGAAAACAGGCAGATAAATAAAAACACCGTTGCTTTCTGCTTCTGTTGTGGGCATTCCAACAAACGCGTCGTATCTTCCATGGCGACTTAAGGGCCGACCTTGCGCCATATTGTTTACAAAAGGGTTCGCTGGAAACGGAAAGATTCTACTGGAGTCAAATTTGAAATTGTTAAAGAAAAAAATGTGTACTTAATTTCAGGGTGACAAGGGATCTTATTCTCAAATTTTAATGATAATAGCTTCTTGGTGGAAAATTTGCGACTCTAAACAAACTGACATTAAAAAAACTTAATAAAAAACGTAAATTGCCACGCGGTAAATAATTTTGTTTTAAATAAAGGGAAGCCACCGTTTAAACTGCGACGTGTGTCGACCCGACTGAGAGGCTGAGGGGCCCGACTCCTTGCGAGACAGAGGAGATGGCAGATGCAGGCGTCCCTGGCCTAGATGATGAAGATCCAGAGGATGAGAAAACGATGAGATTGCTACACCAGCCGGAGAAGATGAGGGGATGGTTGGAAAGAAGAGAGAAAAGGGCAGCTGCAAACGTCCACGGCCTAGACCCTGAGCGTGAGAGGGTGAAGAGACTGATACAGGGGATAGAACAGACGCTGGAAAGGAAAGAGAAAAGAAAAAAGGAGCCTAAAGCCGAGGGACCACCACCACACGAACCAAGATCGTCAGCAGAAACCCTGTCTACCACAGAGAAGCTACGACAAACACCGAAGACACCATCACACGATGCCGGCGACACAGATGCAATAGAGAGGTGCGTTAAGATCACGCAGATTTCGGGAGGTGAGGCTTCACTCAGGCCCTACCAGATGACAAAGTGATCTGCATCCTCGAGTCAATAACTGGCAGGAGAGGCATCCCTAAAGTACGGAGGCACGAAAAGGGAGTCGTGCTTTCGCTCAACAGCAATACAACAACCACTTCACTGATGACCGAACTGGAATCTAGCCCAAAAGAAGTCCAGTTGCCCCACCAAATAAAAGTGGTGGTGGAAATGTACAAAACAACAAAGAAGTTGGTCATCAGAGGGGTGGATACCAGATGTTCCGAAGCCGAGGTCCACAGACACCTTCAGGCTGAAAACGCAAATCTAAAAATCACACAGGTCGAAAGGCTAAAAACCTGGGCAAAGAAAGATACCAATCTGATGATAGTTACGGTAGAAGGATCAACAAGACCTGAGAGACTGACGCTCCAAGCAACAACAAAAAAGACAGAAGCCTATATCCCTCCGGTGATGCAGTGCTCTAACTGCCAGCAGTTTTGACACACCAAGAAAACATGCAGGAGGGACGCAGTCTGCCGATATTGTGCGGGTGGCCACCTATATCGCGACTGCCCAAGGGCGAAGGAGGACCCCAACTACAAAGCAATAAACTCAAACCGCACCTGTGCAAACTGCCTCGGAAACCACGGGGCAAGATACCGAGGCTGCCCGATGTTCCAGGAAACAAAGAGCATCCTGAAGGAAGCGGTCTCCAAAAACATCCCCTTCAAGGAGGCAAAACACAGAGTGGCTGCGGATGTTGCAGAAAAACAACGCACGATTGACAGACGACAGGTACACCAGCTGACCGCTGAAGTCAAACAATTGAAAAATAAACTCCAGGTCGAAAACAGAAGCAAGCAGGCTCCCGAAGACGAAAAGAACAGCAGTGAAGACGTAATAGAAATGCAAAACATTCGAGAAATGATGAAAGACATGAAAAGCATTAAGCAGCAAATAGAAGCAGATGTAAAGAGGCTGACAGAACTGACGGAAGAAAACTCAAAAATCCTCAAGAGAATCGAAACAGAGCGAAGAGCCATTGAGGAAATGACATCAAACACAAGAGCGACCAAAACAAACGAACAAACAGACGAAGAAGTCATCGAAGAAACACTTGAAAAACTTCTACCAGCAATAATAGAAAAAGCACTACCGGTACTACAGATACAGGAAAGCAGGAAGACAAGAGAAACAGAAACTAGGAAAGCAAAAACTAACGAAACGACACAAGACAGATAGGAAGGCAGGAAATGAACACCATTAACACGCCACGACAGACAAGCAACGAAGAGATAACCAGACAGCCAGCTAGCAGTCCTTTTTAGGACCAGTCCTTTTCAGGACTAGGAAAGTGATACCAGCGAAGATACCAACACACTATATACCCCAATATAACCGTTTGTAACCCTTCAATGGGTTTTGGTTGAACAGGGTATTACAGCAAAATAACAGACGGAACTAACTAACTAACTAACTAAAATAATTCTAGTAGTAGTAGCCAGTGTTGCTACAGCTGGGTATTTTTTTTAACTAGATCTGGGTTTTTGGGCTTCCGTCTGGGTATCTGGGTATTTGTTTTCGAAATCGGCATTAATCTGGGTATATTTGACAATTGGCATTTACAATGTATGTATATTCTGGGCACTGAATATTATACATTATATTTATATTATAATTAAATGTAAACAATTAAGTGCTATATATTTTTTATTCCACTTAAATTTAATTCTTGTTTTTAACCACATCAATGACGTTGTTTTTTTGACTCGTTTACATCAGCTATTGGATCCAAAGCATACTCTCGAGATCAACAAACCTTCTGTCATTCCATTAGCAGCGCAGTTCCCAACAGTCTCAGAAGATAAATGTTGTACATTTTTAGATAGGTTAGAGATATATTTGGTCCCTTCTGAGTAGTGTAGAATAGTGGGAGTATATGAGAAAGAAAGCTGTTAGAATAGATTCCACGAGTGAATAGATTAAGGTGAAAATCTGTCTCTGGAAAGAGTGGTTTCTCTAGTCCAGCCTATCTATACGACTATCTTTAGTGTAAGACGATCTGTCAAACCTCCCTATAAGTATAATTATAAGTTTACTAATCACACACACACAATTATGTGACAACAAGACACACAACATGAAAACTATGGTAAATGGATATGGGTCTGACCAGCACACTAAATTAAGTTTTGTTTAGTTTATTATCACTTAAACCTTAAATCATCAAACATATAGAAATCAATATAACCAAGTTTACAGACATAGGAAAATAACCCAATAAGTGCCCTCCCCCTGTTGAGAAAATATCCCAAAAGAAGTTAATAAACCAAAAGGTCAAAGATTAACACTAGGTTATAGAATAGACAGTAAAGAAAAGAACAAAGTTCCTACTTAAGCTATCCAGTAAAATACACAAGTATTTGCAAAGAAAAATAAAGGATGGTACAGTTTCCGTAACTGGAAAATATTCGCTCTCACTCTGTCATTCGTGGCCACATCAATCACGCCTTACCTAAACTTGGTGTAACAATCTCTTGAACGTAAACATCCATGCACGTGTATCATGATTCAGTAGTTATATCCTCCGAATTGAGCCCAAGTCCCTCCACTAATTGGATATGAAATGTCACATTAGATAGTTCATGTAGCAAAAAAAAAAAAACCCGCGATCTTGTGTTCACAGTAGTCAGTACTTCCAATAGCTAACGAAAAACTCTGGTTGCTAAAAAAAACTGTTAATTAAGATGATGGTGATGATAAATCCTGTCGGCTTTCTCTGGGGTGAGTGCCGATTATGAAACAGTGTATTCTCCTGGGTAAAATCCACTTGGGAAAACGACTGTCAGAAGTCGGGAAAAATGTTATGTATATTGCCACAGCGGGCTGATAAAATTGCATGAAAACAATCTGGGTATTTGGTAAGTCCAGTTAATTCAAATTTACAGTTATAATGTTAGTTTGCCGCCTTGGCAATTCCTGATCACACCTGTACTGGGGACGAACGCCAAGGAAATGACAACTATTACTCCTTCAGTTACTGAGAAAAGGACCACAATGGAAAAAACCGCTAGCCGCTGGTTTTGATCAAGCACTGTATTAGGAAGAAAACAAAACATTTAACCAAAATGACAATATTAACCAAAATGACAATATTCTATACTATCAAGCATAAGGGTATGATCTCTTATCCTCTCCGTCACCTAATTAAATTAAAAGGCACACGGTGTCTTAGTCTATCTTATCGCACTTCGCTTAGTGAGTACAGGTTGGGTTTTAGGCATGCCGCCTTCCTCCCCGACCTGGTAAAACAATCAGCGCACAGTGTCAGTTATAATTTAATTGTAACTACGCGCCCTTTACAAATATCGCCTGTCATTACTAGCTAGTTGATTGTCGGCATCTATTGTTTTGACACATGATATTAACACTAGTCATTTTAAAAATTACACACAATGAAATATAATGCGCCTTCTACTCTGTCACTTTATCCGTCACTCATAGCATCAGACTTAGTCAGCTAAACCGTATCTTCTGGTGTAAACAAATGGTTGATGGATTTTACATTACTGAACAACTGGTAAGAGAATATCTACGCGTTTGCTATTTCACTAGTCTTAACACTAGGGAATCACAGTGAATAAAATGGTAAAACTTTAACACATTTAACACTTAAGCGCCACTGATATTATTACCAGAAACAGAATAAATCCCCATGGAGGCTATTAACGCACTATTTCACATAGGTTCTAGCGTACGCGTTCAGAATATCCAAAATTTCTGAGAGACTTGATAACTGACTTGGAGAAAACGCAGTATATATACAGATTTTGGGTAATTATCTCTAAAGGATGTGACAATTCACACCTTCGGCATAGCAGGGGAAATCAATGAGCTTCGTTTCAGAGATAAAGGATTTTCCTGTTCGCTCTACTCGCGATGCCGAACGACATCAAAAGACATGGGCCGTGCGAACGGGCCCCTTTTTAGATTTCCGTCCGTTTCCGCAGATCAAAGCTTTTGCACGGACAACAAAGGTGGTCGGGAAGTATTATTATCGCCCCTTTTATTTGCTACCGAGATCTGATCTTTTTTCCCCACGTGCTTTCTGTCACTATCCGATGATTGACAGATCCAGCTCACGTGAGAACTCAGGTAAACAAACCAGGTTCGCTCCCCTTGTTAAGACTGCCGGGTGCAAAAGTTGGTAAACACTCATAAGCGCATGCAAACAGGAAAAATAGGCGTTACTTCAAAATATGAGTCAGACAGACAGCGAAATTATAAACACTAAATGGGGAAGCAAAGGTGGTCGGATTTCTGTAGGATTACTGAGGCTATATTTACATTATATATATATATATATATATATATATATATATATATATATATATATATATATATATATATATATATATATATATATATATATATATATATATATATATGATTACTGAGGCTATATTTACATTATATGTCACAATAAACTAGTGGAGTCTTGCAGAGGATCGACTAGCTTATTAAGATATTTGAAAGGTAATGGATGGGGTGCAAGCACTAAGATTATGCTCACTTTTTATAAATCTTTTATTAGAGGAAAAATAGATTATGGAAGTATAATATATGACTCTGCTGAACACAGTAACAAGATTAAATTAGACAGAATTCAGCATCAGGCTTTATGTACAATAGCAGGTGCAATCAGATCAACATCAATGGGAGCTATAGAGGTGGCTTTAGGAATTCTACCCTTAGAATTACAGAGAAAGGAGTTAAGACTAAATTACATGAACCATGTTATGTTAGATAAGTCTCACCCAGCACATACAGCTTTTACCAGATGTCAACTAACAACTCAGGCCAATCCAATGAATACCACTAGATACCCTACAGGATGGAAGTGTATGGAGGAAATTGTCCATCTGGTACATCAAGAAACCAGACACGGACTATCACCTAGCAGAAATACTTAAGAAAACGAATAATATAGAAAATATTAAAAACACAGCCAATAAATATATACAACAACTATCAAAAGACAGCATTAGGCAAATTGGGGATAGGAATATATATTCCAATATGGAAAATGGCAAAAGAATATAGCATCACAGAAAATACATCCATTTTCACTGCAGAGATGGTGGCAATACTAAAAGCACTAGAAATATTCTCTAATAACCCTCCCAAAAAACTAACAGTTCTAACTGACTCTCTTTCAACAATTCAAGCACTTAGAAACTTATGAGAATGTAGTAGACCTGATATAGCAGATGAGATATTTATGGCCTACTACATACTTATATTCCAGAGGATGTTCAGTCTTAATTGCTTGGATACCTTCACATGTTGGCATAGAGGGAAATGAAAAGGCAGATAAAGAAGCCAAGCAAGGTAGATCTGATAAAAATCTAATAAATGTAGGGATGAGTAAATCAGAGATTAAGAGCTTAATTACAGATTTAATAACAGATGAATGGAAAGCAGAGTGGGATAAAAATCTGAAAGGAAGACATGCATATAAGATGTTCAGGGCTCCAACAAGAAAATGTCAGATATATAGGAAATTGAAAATTCCCAGTAAAAAGAAACTTCTCAGACTACAGCTGGGAAATGTTATTTCAGAATAGAAGAACCTTACTGCGCAGGATGTCTTCAAGACAATAATATAGAACATTTCTTGTTAACATGTAAGAGGTATGAACAAATGAGAATACCAATATTAGATTATTTGCAGGCATCAAACTTACCTATAAATATAGAAGAAGTGTTAAGAATAGACAGACCTAGGGAACTGCATAATATAGTCAAACAATATTTAACACGAACAAAGGTTAATATATAATAGTTGGGAATGTGAAGGTCTGATGCTGTTCTTACAATGCATATGACTTTTAACAGATGAAAGTCAATTAAATATCTGTAAAGGTCAGTTATATATAACTGGAGCCACCAGGCCTTTACACCCCAGGCCTTTACACCCCTCCACTTTAATATTATTGTTGTTTAGAGTTTCTTCTTGATTTTTTATATATATTTTTAATAAACATATAAGCATAATTGATAATTTTGATTTTCCCTATTTACAATGATTTGACAAATGTAATGCCACTTTCTCATATCGGTAGTTGTTCATATTATTTGGAATTGAAAACAATATATATCCTAATTATAACCCATCAGAGGTTGAACGGGATATTTTTCTTCATTAATTTAAAAAAAAAAAAAAGCATCAGTCCTTCACATTATCAATAACTATATATTAACCTTTGTTCATGTTAAATATTGTTTGACTATGTTATGCAGTTCTCTAGGTCTGTCTATTCTTAACACTTCTATATTTTCTCAGCTGCTGTCACCCAACAGTTCATTTGCTATCTGCCAGTTGTCCGTAGAAGATACAGTATTGACTTTTCCCAGATAAGTTGTTTTTCTTCGTAAGACATGCTCTCGGAAACTGTATTTATTTTCTCAACATTCCAAGCACATTTCAAAAAAAGAAAAGAAAGGAATACTATTACGTTACTTTTGTTACTAACAGTTTATTGTGTGGCTATCAGCATAGCTTGCTCTACGAATTTTCAAGCAAATGCGAGGTCTTGTGAAAGTTCCCCCACTCCCCGCCACCATTTCCAATGCAGTACTGTATGTACTCTGTCGAGACTCAATTTCATGCTATTGAATTAGATCCCACTGTAATTTCCATAAAAAATGTTCACTGTAGCTAAAAAAAAATCATTTTGTTTTTAAAATTTCATTGTAGGTATTTTCCCCCTTACTCACGTAGAATCACAGATCGGCGCTCTGTGTGCTTTATTATATATATACATTTAGTGTCATTTTATTTACTAATTTTGTATTCATTTTAAATAACTATTGTCTTTTGCAGTTGCTGATTTTAATTTATATTAGGATTTGTCCATTTTATTTTATCTTTTGTAATATTTATAACTAGAATGGAACCAGGCCAGGAAGAAGACAGCTGATAGAATGGTCTGGCGCTCTCTCTTCCAAACCTCTACACCTCACGGTAGAAGGGGAGCGACTAAGTAAGTAATATTTATAGATAACTATTGTCCTTTACACTTGGTTTTAATTTGTATTAGTTCTTTTTGAGTTTTTATTTTTCTTAAACCTCGTTTTTTTCCTTGCCCTATGAAATTTTTTTTTATTTTTAACGATTTGTTAGTAATTGCTTAATTTCTATTTGTTTGAATGTTTTTTCTGAAGTACTAACCTTATATGTTTTCCGTTGTCTTATCACCTGTCAAGTCTATATTGTGATTTCTATAGTAAGTTTTTAATTCAAGCCTTTGTTGTTCGTACCTTTTATGTCATTCTCTTCCTGACATTCTTGGCAGTGTGGGAGACGCCATAGTTTTTTGTTCGATGGTATCTTTAGTTCTTCTCTGACCTGGCATGCCCTTGTTAGTTCTTTCAGCAGTTTCTCTGACCTGGCATGCCCTTGTTAGTTCTTTCAGCAGTTTCTCTGACCTGGCACACCCTTGTTGGTTCTTTCAGCAGTTTCTCTGACCTGGCACGCCCTTGTTGGTTCTTTCAGCAGTTTCTCTGACCTGGCACGCCCTTGTTGGTTCTTTCAGCAGTTTCTCTGACCTGGCACGCCCTTGTTAGTTCTTTCAGCAGTTTCTCTGACCTGGCACGCCCTTGTTGGTTCTTTCAGCAGTTTCTCTGACCTGGCACGCCCTTGTTAGTTCTTTCAGCAGTTTCTCTGACCTGGCACGCCCTTGTTAGTTCTTTCAGCAGTTTCTCTGACCTGGCACGCCCTTGTTGGTTCTTTCAGCAGTTTCTCTGAGCTGGCACGCCCTTGTTGGTTCTTTCAGCAGTTTCTCTGACCTGGCACGCCCTTGTTAGTTCTTTCAGCAGTTTCTCTGACCTGGCACGCCCTTGTTGGTTCTTTCAGCAGTTTCTCTGATCTGGCACGCCCTTGTTGGTTCTTTCAGCAGTTTCTCTGACCTGGCACGCCCTTGTTGGTTCTTTCAGCAGTTTCTCTGACCTGGCACGCCCTTGTTGGTTCTTTCAGCAGTTTCTCTGACCTGGCACGCCCTTGTTGGTTCTTTCAGCAGTTTCTCTGAGCTGGCACACCCTTGTTGGTTCTTTCAGCAGTTTCTCTGACCTGGCACGCCCTTGTTGGTTCTTTCAGCAGTTTCTCTGACCTGGCACGCCCTTGTTGGTTCTTTTAGCAGTTTCTCTGACCTGGCACGCCCTTGTTGGTTCTTTCAGCAGTTTCTCTGACCTGGCACGCCCTTGTTGGTTCTTTCAGCAGTTTCTCTGACCTGGCACGCCCTTGTTGGTTCTTTTAGCAGTTTCTCTGACCTAGCACGCCCTTGGTTCTTTCAGCAGTTTCTCTGACCTGGCACGCCCTTGTTGGTTCTTTCAGCAGTTTCTCTGACCTGGCACGCCCTTGTTGGTTCTTTCAGCAGTTTCTCTGACCTGGCACGCCCTTGTTGGTTCTTTCAGCTGTTTCTCTGACCTGGCACGCCCTTGTTGGTTCTTTCAGCAGTTTCTCTGACCTGGCACGCCCTTGTTGGTTCTTTCAGCAGTTTCTCTGACCTGGCACGCCCTTGTTGGTTCTTTTAGCAGTTTCTCTGACCTGGCATGCCCTTGTTTGTTCTTTCAGCAGTTTCTCTGACCTGGCACGCCCTTGTTAGTTCTTTCAGCAGTTTCTCTGACCTGGCACACCCTTGTTGGTTCTTTTAGCAGTTTCTCTGACCTGGCACGCCCTTGTTGGTTCTTTCAGCAGTTTCTCTGACCTGGCACACCCTTGTTGGTTCTTTCAGCAGTTTCTCTGACCTGGCACACCCTTGTTGGTTCTTTTAGCAGTTTCTCTGACCTGGCACGCCCTTGTTGGTTCTTTCAGCAGTTTCTCTGACCTGGCACGCCCTTGTTGGTTCTTTCAGCAGTTCAAATTCTTGAGCTTTAATTTTGCGTTAAGCTAGACTAGAAATGTCAGAGTAAATTGTAGAACAAGAACAAATATTTTATCACAATTAGAACAGAAGATATAATAGTCTGAAAGTGTAAAATTTATGTTTTTTTAATATTTTGTTTCAGAAGATATAATAGTTTGAAATAGTGTAAAATTTAAGTTTTTTAAAATATTTTGTTATGGTTTCTTTCTTATGCAATTAAACTAAAACGATCCCAATCAATATGCAAAAACATTACAGAAATCAAACGTAAAAAACCTGTAGAAAATGGATATCATAGTCTTGTTTTGGATTCATGCGTCAAACATGAATTATTGAAATGTTAAATTGCAAGTCCACATTTATTATCTTAAAATAACACACTCAATTGTGCCCAAAACATGAGAGCTAACAATTATCTCAATCATACATCACGATGGTAATTTAAAATGAGTATGGTCATGAGTAAAATGAAATGTTCAATTTAATAAATAAAACATACACCTATTAAATGATTTCCACACTCTGTTAATTAAGTCACTCTCATGCAACAACTGCCATAATTTGCTCTAGCCCCAAAATTTCGCTCAATTATCATTCACCTTCCTTTTTTTTTTTATAGGAGGAATCTGTACATTCACAGATGGAGAAATTTGTAACAAATGAGTTTCCATTATAAATTTTAATTGTGAAGTTATATTTTTAATTCAATTTTGGAAATAGTGGAATGTATACGAGGGGCGTTCAGACAGTAATGCACCACATCGTTTTTCTCAGGAGCTGTTTATTCAAAAAGCATGAAATTTATGAACATTATACATCGGTATTATTCAACATAATCCCCATCAACTTGTACGGCTTTATGCCAGCGCGAAACAAGTGCATGTATTCCTAGCCCGTACCAGATTTTGTCTTGATCATGTAGCCATTTCTTCGCTGCATGAATCACTCCTTCATCATCTTCAAATCTTGTCCCACGGAGTGCATCTTTAAGTGGACCAAATAGATGAAAATCAGAGGGTGCCAAATCGGGACTATAGGATGGATGGGGTAGTACAGTCCAACCCAATTTGGTGATTGCTTCCCGTGTTGCCAGACTTGTGTGAGGTCGCGCATTGTCGTGAAGGAGAAGCAGGTCTGCTGGATTCTTGTGCGGCCGAACTCTGCGAAAACGTTGATTGAGTTTTTTCAATGTCTTAATGTAAGCTTGCGAATTGATTGTCTCTCCTCTTGGCATAACGTCCACAAGAATCACACCTTCAATGTCCCAAAAGACAGTGATCATGACCTTTCCAGCTGAAGGAATTGTCTTGAATTTCTTTCTTCGTGGTGATTGCGGATGATGTCACTCCATTGACTGTCTTTTTGTCTCAGGTTCAAAATGATGTGCCCAGGTTTCGTCACCTGTAACGATCTTAGCCAAAAAGTTCTCTCCATCAGCATTGAAACGCTCCAACAATTCAGAAGAAATTGCTTTCCTTTGCAATCGGTGGTCATTTGAGAGACTTCGGGGAACCCACCTTGCGCAAACCTTAGAAAATCCTAGAGTTTTTATAACTGCATTTGCACTACCAATGCTGACTGACAGTTGTAAGGCCAATTGTTGAGTAGTGATTCGCCTATCAGTAAGAATAATGCCCTCAGCGCATTTCAACATTTCTGTTGGTGGCTGTGGCAGGACGTCCGCAGTGCGGCCGATCAAGCAGCTCCTTATCTCCACTTCCTGATTCTTTGATTCTCTGAACCCAGCTACTGACTGTACTCCTGTCGACTGCAAAACTTCCATACACATCACATAGACGCTTGTGAATGTTCACAACAGTTTCCTTCTCTGCAACGAGAAATTCTATCACAATTCGCTGCTTATAACGCAAGTTGCTAACACGCTCCATTTTAACGGTTTAGGGCAGCCGTATTATTTGGCCGGTTGCGATGCAATTTGGTGCACACAATTGGCACATGCTATATTTGAAGTGTGCAAAATTTCATGCTTCTATCTTCATTATTAGCTGAGAAAAATGATGTGGTGCATTACTTTCTGAACACCCCTCGTAAATTCTTCTCCTTGCATGTCCATTCCAAAGCCTGTGCCAAAGCATTAAAAACACATACAAAAGTGACTTAGTATACGCTGATTCTCACAATGTTGGTACATACAGCCACCATAAAGCACGAAAAACACATACAAAAGTGACTTAGTATACGCCGATTCTCACAATTTTGGTACATACAGCCACCATAATAGTCTTACAAAACAATTGATAATGGAACAGCTAAGAAACAAAACTGCATTCATGTCAGTTTTTAGAGCGGAATAAACCAGACACACAAATGTTCTGGTGTAAACACTGTCATTGTTATAACTGACGACGGACTTCCCCAAACCCTTCTTAATAATAATGATAAATCAGTCTTCCCATTACCTCTCAGCTCGCAATAAAGAACAGGCCTTCAACCAATGCTCACCCTACCCCTCCTGTGATATCTGTTAAAAATTCTCTCCATCTTCTTCAACCCCTTCACGTTGGCGTGTTATTTCTTTCTCCCTGTTTTTCCATATCTTTTACCCAATGGATTCCAGAAAAAGGACTGCCTTGTTTTGTTGTCAAATTGTTTTCTCAATGTGTGTCCTATCCAGCTCCAATGTCTTCTCCTCACCTCTTCTTCTTTGATCCTTAGCCGCCGACTGTCAAAGCAGTCAGTGGCCATCACGCCTGGTGGCGTCTTGTAGGGCAGCAACAAACTGCTTTCACTTTGCTCATACAGTGCCCCAGGTCTGGTTCATTCTTTGCACCTCGGCCTCCACAGTTCTCCGCCACGTTATTTTTGGTCTGCCTCTCTTTCACTTTCCTTCATGGGTCCATAGCATAGATGTTCTTGTGATGGCATCAGGGTCTCTACCGAGGACGTGGCGAATCCAACTCGAGCGTCTGCCAGCTATGATGGTGTGCATGTCCTCTTGGTTACTAGAGTAAGTGGTTCTTGGTTGGTGATGGTATTCGGCCCAAAGATTCAGAGAATGTTCCTTATGCAGATTGTGTGGAAGGAAGATAATTTTGACATTTCCTTCTCTGTTACTGTCCAGTATTCCGCACCATAGAGAAGCACAGCTCTCACATAATCTTAACTTGGTGTTTGTGCTGTACTGAGAGGAGTTCCAGATGCTAGACTAGCAAAGGCTGTTCTCGCTTTATTCATTCTGTTGTTAATGTCTTTACTTGTTCCACCGTCTGGTGTATCTATGCATCCTAGGTATGTAAGTGTGTCCGCCTGTTTCAGCTTCTGGTTCCTAATTGTTATGGGCTCAGGACTGCCCACATTAAGCGTCATGACCTCTGTTCCTCACCTCATGCTTCACTGGTATTTGTTTGCTTCTTTCTATCAGTCCCACATTGAAAGGGAAAAAGAAGACATCCTTATATTATGTACAAGCACCCATATATAAAAGTCTATCTTTCGGGGTGTCACTTTTGTTATTTTCCCTTTGTTTCACCGCCATACAATAGTACAGCTTGCTCTATCATAAAACTGACAGATAACTTTCTTGTCTCTCACTTGCTCCTATATTTTTCATAAATCTGACACTTAAATGTGCTCTCGTTACACATCACAACCTGGACAGATGAGGACACTTCAAAACTTACTTAGTCGTTTCTCTTCTATCGTGAGGTGTAGAGGTTTGGAAGAGAGAGCGCCATACTATCCTATCAGCTGTCTTCCTCCTGGCCTGGCACCATTCTAGTCCTCGGTCCTTCAGAGATTGTCTAGTGTTGTCCTCCTAGAGGACTCTGGGTCGTCCTGGAGGTCTGGATCCCATGCATGTCATGGTAGCCGATCTTCTCCCATTCTGCAGACAAGGCCAAACCATCTTAGTAGGGACTGTTCTACTTGGGTCTGCAGGGGGTGGGTTTTTAGGCCTTGGCGTATCGTCTGGTTGCGGACCATGTCTCTTCTTGTTACTTCAATCACCTTCCTCAGATACCTCATTTCTGAGGTTTGCATCTGGCCACTTCAAAACTTACACCATCTTTAATGCTACATATACTTGAAATCTAAAAGTAATGCCAGTTATATCACAAACTTGACATGTCGTCACCTTAGTACTGCTTTATTCTATCTTCATTTCTGGCCAAAATTGACGTGAGGTCATAAATCGGCATAAAATAGTTTAATCTATCATCGCACACAATATCTTACAGTTAAGTTTGGATCATCATGAAAAATTTCATTTGAATGTGATATATCCTTCGTTTCAACTAGTAACCCAAAAATGTTAAACATGCTTTTCTCAAAACTAGCTCAAGTGGAGATAGAATAAAGCAGTACTATACCGACTATGTGTCAGGGGTTCTTAGCCTGTAGGGTGTACCTCCCTAGGTGAGCTACCTCCAAGAAAATTTACCATAGCTGCTTTCTCGCTGGATAAAATTGTAAAGCATAGAATTAAAAAAAAACTATAAATTTGTTTTCTCTGGTATATATGCTTGTATGAAACAAAAGACTGCTCAGCGCCATGTTTCAATGACCTTTGTACGTGAGGATTTGGCTAGAAATAAAATCCCTGTAGTAACACCTTAATTATGTCGTTAATGGTTCACGGATTAATTTGGGGAAGGACGGGGAGGTGTGAGCATTAAGTTCACTCTCCGGGGAGGTGTGAGGGAAAAAAATGTTAAGAGTCCCTGACACATGAGAACACCAACAAAATTACATTAACTTTAATATTACATAAACTTCAAACCTAAAAGTAATGCCAGTTATTTCACAAATTTGACATATTAAGACACCTCAATAACAACAAACTTTTCTCTACTGCCTGTACATTTCTTGTTACAATATCCTGAGCTACGGAATGGATTAAAAAAAATAGTAATGTTTTTAAAGTGCCACAAGAAAAAGTAGCAAAAACCTTTTAAAAAAAAAAAAAAAGCAAACTGTCAACATTTCTGTTACATGTTTAACTGTACATTTCGCTAAATTTCTGCTACAAAGCACTTAGACTAAATACTACACTTCTGGCAGACATGTCACACTCATGTTACATTCCATTTCTGTTATACTCCTTTCACTGTAGATTCATATTACACATATATTTTTTTTGTTTAAAGTTACAAGCCTGTCAGATTACTGTAGGCTCTCTTTCTATTATACGTCACACTAAGTACATTTGTGGGCTGCCAATTAACAGGCGCATTCTCGCTGTCCAACCACCAATGTTAATCTCTCAGGAGAATTAAAATCCCGAGTTTCTTAACACTTCGTTTGCTTATGTTCAAAGAAAAGAGGCGGTACGAAAAAGTACGCTTGTGTAAGTAAACACAGGCAGTAAATGCATGGTTTTAGCTAGCAAATCATAGAGTGCTACTAGATTACAAAGACTGTCAGATTACTGTAGGCTCTTTTTCCATAATATGTCACAATCACAAAAGAATTGACGAAACCACGGCTGCAGGACTCACTTAGACCAGCAAAGTTCTTATTAAGGAAACAGTGAAAGGACACAATTTTTTAAATAAATCCTCAACCCCTGTCTCAGTGAAGACACTTTTTATATATACATCTAAAACTCACCATCATTCCATTGTTATGGATCAGATATAAGTTAATAGTGCTCTGAACTATGCAGCATTGTTCTTGACTTCTGAAAATATATTGTGAAAACTACTTTGAGATAGAAGCATCATTATCTTTCTATCTACAACTCTGCCAAGAGTAATCTTGTGCGAAGGTAGACACCTTTGAAGACCCATATTAGATACTCTTGAGGGTTGGCCGCAGGTGGACCACTACTGCAGAGCTAAGGGGAAGCAATCCGTGACAACCAGAAAGTGAGGGTCTGGTGAGGTTCTCATAATGCAGAAGAAACATGATTAATGCATACTGATGATGACAGATGAATAGTGAATTGGGTGTTGTACCAAACACCCCAGGCTTTCCCTTCTTCCTCCTCCTTATTAACAGCATGGCGGGTATGAGAGATTGTCATCTTGGGACAGGAGAGGACACACACACACACATGCGCATTGACAAAATTTGACACTTTTGATTTACTCGATATGGACTGACCGGAGGGATGAAATGATACCATATTCAGATACCTGAAAACATCTTGGATTGGTTACACTGTATATCCTAATTATAACTACTCAGAGGCTGAATGTGATATTTTTTCATCATTGAAAGAAAACCTGATAAGGCTATGTTTAGATTAATAAATAGGATCACATTCAGAGCAGATGTGATAGTGTTTAGATATTACTACATTTAATTTAAATGGAACAATGTTTAGACTTGATGGAGCTATGTTTAGATTAAATAGGATCACATTCAGAGCAGATGTGCTAGTGTTCAGATATTACTACATTTAAATAGGATGATGTTTAAATCTGACGGAGCTAAGTTTAGATTATGGGATCAGTTTTTAATGGGATGGGTTTTACATTTTGTCTGGGATTTGTATGTTTGACCTGAATTATCATCATCATGTTTTTCACTCCTTATGGAGCCCCTTTCTGCAGATGATCCCCTTATGGAGCCCCTTTCTGCAGCTGATCCCCTTATGGAGCTCCTTTCTGCAGATGACCCCCTTATGGAGCCCCTTACTGCAGATGATCCCCTTTCTGCAGATGACTCCCTTTCTGCAGATGACCCCCTTATGGAGCCCCTTACTGCAGATGACCCCCTTGATGAAGCATATGCTAGAGCACCAACTCATGCAGTAGTGGATTCTGTAGCTATTAACTTTACTTGATGATGTGACCAGAATTATCCAATACCATAATTCTCGCCGTAAGGTACTTCGGTTGGTCGGTCTGTCGCACTTTTTCTATTTTCGAGAGAGTGCATTAACTTTCAAGCACAGCTAAGGGGGTGCAACTGTGGTTGAAAGTTAGACAATAATTGAATTGTTTCCCCTTATATGTACTCTCGCGAAAATAGCAAAGTGTGAGGGTATGCACTAAATCAAACAGACAATCAAGGCACTCTTCTGTCCAGTTTCATTCGGGAAATGGATTTAACTCATCATTTTTTTAAAGAATAACCTTAAAATGTAAGTTTCTGATTGTTTCTTCAAGACAAAATTTTAATTTAAAGTATTGCAGACATTATTATGGATCAAAATGATAAGATGGCTTAAAAGAAAAGACGATCGCGTCATTCACAGCGAGCAAGCGAGACTATAGAAGAAGCAGGAATGTAATACGTGTAACAGAAACAACACACTATAATTAAAAACCTGCCAATTTTGGCGGGTTGTTGCTAGTGCTTAGAATAAATGATAATTGTTTCACAGAAAGCAAAACACTGCTGCTGCCAGAGACTATATAACAGAAATTCATATATCACACAAATAATAATAAAGATATTCTCTTACATATTCAAGAAAACGTGCATGGAATAGATATCTCAATAAATATTTATTATCAAATCCATAGATAGTATATGTACTTCAAGTACAAGCATTACTTGTAGCAGTTAAAAATTATCAAGTATTAACAATCCAATGCCATACAAAGTTAATCATTTTATAAACAAGTATATTAGGCAGCAGACTATATTTTGAACTGCTGTTTTACCTAATCAGAATATCCAAAATGCAATCAACAATCCATCTGGTTAATTTATAGTACAGGCACTTCCTGACTAAGTAATATGAGACTTATGTAAACGCGACTTGTGCAACTTTACCCATAAGTCCAATTTCGTACTGTATTAAATTTCAGAAACAAAAGAATTTGATGTTATCCTACTGATCTCAGAAGCAAGACAAAATGAAAATACTTGAGACGCTACAGCACGCAGGTCTGAAAATATACAGCAAACAGACAAAGATAATGAGAATAAACACAGGAAACAATAACAAGATGGTACTCGAAGAAAATCCCCTGCAAGATGTAGAATTATATACATATCTTTGCAGCAATTTAGACAAAGTTGGGCGAATAAACAATGATATCGAAATAATGCAAAAGACATGAAGAGCATCCAATGCATTGGGAAACATATGTTGATAACAAGAAATTAAGCCCAGCACAAACATAAGAATCCTTAACTCAGATGTCAAGTCAGTCCTACTGTATGACGTAGAGAACAACATAAACAATAACCAAGATGTTAACATACTTTCATAAATGGTTTACGACAGGATCACTAATGTGGAAATGATGACAAGAACCAGAAAGGTGCCAGATGAGAAGAAGATGCTACCAGTGGGTAGGACAAACATTGACTAAACCTGTTTAAAAACATTACAAGGCAGTCCCTGTGACAAGAACCAGAAAGGTGCCAGATGAGATGATGATGCTACCAATGGGTAGGACAAACATTACAAGACAGTCCCTGTGACAAGAACCAGAAAGGTGTCAGATGAGAAGATGATGCTACCAATGGGTAGGACAAACATTACAAGGCAGTCCATGTGACAAGAACCAGAAAGGTGTCAGATGAGAAGATGATGCTACCAATGGGTAGGACAAACATTGACTAAACCTGTTGAAAACATTACAAGGCAGTCCCTGTGACAAGAACCAGAAAGGTGCCAGATGAGATGATGATGCTACCAATGGGTAGGACAAACATTACAAGGCAGTCCCTGTGACAAGAACCAGAAAGGTGCCAGATGAGAAGATGATGCTACCAATGGGTAGGACAAACATTGACTAAACCTGTTGAAAACATTACAAGGCTGTCCCTGTGACAAGAACCAGAAAGGTGCCAGATGAGAAGATGATGCTACCAATGAGTAGGACAAACATTGACTAAACCTGTTGAAAACATTACAAGGCTGTCCCTGTGACAAGAACCAGAAAGGTGCCAGATGAGAAGATGATGCTACCAATGGGTAGGACAAACATTACAAGGCAGTCCCTGTGACAAGAACCAGAAAGGTGCCAGATGAGAAGATGATGCTACCAATGGGTAGGACAAACATTGACTAAACCTGTTGAAAACATTACAAGGCAAGACCTGTTCTGGAATCCCCAGGGAAAGAGAGGTAAGGAAGACCTAAATACACTTGAACATGAGAGATGGAGACAGACATGAAATGTAAGAGGAAGATATTTAGCGGATGGCACAAGACAGGAGAACTTGCCACAAGTCTGCTGAAGGTCAATGCTCCCTGAGGAGCTAAAGGTTAATGAATAGATCATCTGACTTGAATTGTCAACATCCAGTCATGTGCCATGGCGGGGAATCCCCACAATCTACACAGCTGTGATGCCATGCTCATGTTTGCTTTCAACCGGCAGCAATCTTCTACACAACAAATGTTTTCCATCACCTCAGTTGTCACCCAGAAATGAGATGCTACTGTCAGCCAAACAAAGCAACGTCATATGTGACTTATGCATAGCGACCACAAAAAGGTTCTAACACTTGTGAACTCTTCATTTGTTTTCATTACAACTCACATGTGGCAACGCAAAAGGCATACACCACAGTTAGCAACACAGTGGCCAAACACCATGATTCCCACTGTGATGAAACAAGCTGAGAACACAAAACTGCACATTAAGCTTGGGGAGAATCGCCTATGCCCCAGACTTTGCTTGGGCTTTTACCTGATCAACTGCATGCAAGAGGATATCACAGCTGAGAGGTGACTGTGGAGGACGCAATAATTCCTTGGGCAGCCTAGAACTAGAGAGCATTATTTTAGCCCTGTGTATCTGGAGACCCCCCCACTCAACGGATAGCAAGTAAAGCACAGTATGACACTTCTCTTTCCCCCTGCTAGTTTAAAACCAGATGTGAGCATATTTTAAATGTATGCTGAGAAAGAAAAAGAATTTATAGGAAAGAAACGGGAGCTGACGAATCCAACTTAATTAAGTTCCTGAGTGGCTGAAAAGCAGCAGGAAAACCCAAAATCTACACTGGGAATTAAAGAGCAATGGCTGCAAAAGAACATCAAGCTCAGTATCCCTAGACAAACAACAATAACAAATAACAATCAATATAGTATATAAGCTGTAGGGTGTGATTTAAAGGTAGGGTGTGCCAAGTTCTGACTTTCATTAAAAAATTGACTTATGAAAGGGTTTATTGTACTGAATGTGTTCGTTAGTCAGGGAGTGCCTGTATTCTAATAAATTAGTAAGAATCTGTTAGTTACCATTGTTTGCCTGAATCTTAGAGGAGGCATGGCCAATTCTATGAAGGGTGCGGCCCTATCTATTTCATAAAAGATTACCATTCAACCCACTATTAAATCACTGTGGGCTCTTTCAACCTGGGGCGCTGCCCTATACATTATATAAAAAAATAAACCATTCACCTGAGGGAACAGCCCTTAAGTTTAACCAAAATGCCACTCTCAAGAGTATCACCATTCTCAAGATATCTAGTCTGATCCATCTTCTTAATCTTTATCTGTGACCAATAGATGATAAACAGTTGGAAAATTTATATAGCGAAAATGTTGCAAACAAAAGGGAAGAACATTAATTGAGCAATCAATTTAATTCTCACATACCATAGGTGTTCAGTACAAGTACCATAATTATTAATATCAGCAGCACAACTCATAGAAATACAAAATGTCTCGAGTACATAAGAGGTCCTATCATTCCCTCCTACTCTCACATACATACACAGACACACCTTCACATAAATGCACAGACACGATCTCACAGACACACCTTCACATACATACACAGACACACCTTCACATACATGCACAGACACGATCTCACATACACACACCTTCACATACAGACACACCTTCACATACACACACCTTCACATACATACACAGACATGATCTTACATACACACACACACACCTTCACATACACACACCTTCACATATATACACAGACACAATCACATACACACACACTCTCACATACACACACCTTCACATACATACACAGATACAATCTTACATACACACACACAGACTTGATCTCACATACACACACACCTTCACATACACGATCTTACATACTCGCACACACACACACCTTCACACACACACACATAGACACAATCTTACATACACACACCTTCACATACATACACTTTCAAACACAACAATGTTCCACATGGCTACAACCTTCCAATCACAACAACCTTCCACAATGCCACAACCTTTCAATCACAACAACCTTCCACATGGCCACAACCTTCCAATCACAACAACCATCGCCATGGCCACAACCTTCCACATCGCCACAACCTTCCAATCACAACAACCTTCCACATTGCCACAACCTTTCAATCACAACAACCTTCCACATTGCCACAACCTTTCAATCACAACAACCTTCCACATTGCCACAATCTTCCAATCACAACAACCATCCACATGGCCACAAACAACCTTCCAATCGCAACAACCTTCCACACTGCCACAACAAACTTCCACACTGCCACAACCTTCCAACCACAACAACCTTCCACATCCTTTGTCTGTCTCATCCGAGACCCCATGGGAACTGCACTGGGCATTTAAAAAATACTCAGTAAAATAATATGAACTTCTGTAGCAGACAGTAGTGGTTCAACTAACTCCCCTTTCCAGGAGGCTAAGCTACATAAACAGCCCAATCTAATTCTCTGGGATAACTGAAGAGAAGAATAAAGAACAGGACTACTGTACCCTCAGGCATGTCGCACAAGGTGACTAACATAAGGTTGTGCATGCGACTGGCAACTTCATCACATAAAACAAATCATGACAGAAACCACTGCTGCAAAGTCATGTGACTGTTTGATGCATGCTTCTGTTTATATATATAAGTATATATATATAAGAAATGCCCAAAAACTGGAGCTTCCCACAACACTTAACATTGAATGGAAGGATCAAGTAAAAATTCATGTGAATAAATCAGCTTTCAATTGCTGGATCAACAGTATACACGTAGATATTAAATTTAACAACTTAACTTGAAAGAGCGAGGTTTCAGAATATACATATTCACAAAAAATATACACAAAAATTTCTCTTCACAATTTTTAACCACAAATTTACATACAAATTAAGCTTCTGCTTCTTAAAGTGCCATGCTAACTGGCGTGGGTTATCATGTCTCTCTATAACTTTCTTGAAAAGAGTTATGCAGTGCCACAAAATTAATACTTTTTTTTTACATTTTTAGGCTACAAGATATCAATAAAACATTCAGATGTCTCAGAAATAGTACAAGTTAATGAGGTGTGGAATGAATGTGTGTGTGTGAAAACAAATGTGTGGTGTGTACACAGGTGTGAAACAAATGTGTGTATGTGTACACATGTGTGAAACAAATGTGTGTGTGTACAAGGTGAAACAAATGTGTGTGTGTGTGTACAAGGTGTGAAACAAATGTGTGGTGTGTAAACAGGGGTGAAACAAATGTGTGTGTTGGGTGTACTTAGGTGTGCAACAAATGTGTAGTGTGTAACACAAGTGTGAAACAAATGTGTGTGTGGTGTACACAGGTGTAAAACAAATGTGTGGGTGGTGTACACAGGTGTAAAACAAATGAGTGTGGAGTGTATAAAGTGCAAAACAAATGTGTGGTCTATACACAGGTGTGAAACAAATGTGTGGAGTGCATAAAGGTGTAAAACAAATGTGTGTGTGTGTGCACAGGTGTGAAACAAATGAGTGGTGTGTACACATGTGTGAAACAAATGTGTGTGGTGTGTACATAGGTGTGAAACAAATGTGTGTGTGGTGTACACAGGTGTGAAACTAATGTGTGGTGTGTGCACAGGTGTGAAACAAAAGTGTGTGATGTACAAGATGTGAAACAAATGTACACAGGTGTGAAACAAATGTCTATGGAGTGTACAAAGGTGTGAAACAAATGTGTGGTCTGTACACACGTGTGAAACAAATGTGTGGTCTGTACACAAGTGTGAAACAAATGTATGTGTGTGTGTGTATATACAGGTCTAAAACAAATGTGTGTTATGTGTACACAGGTGTAAAATAAATGGTTTGTGGAGTGTACGTAGGTGTAAAACAAATGGTGTGTGGAGTGTACACAAGTGTGAAACAAATGTATGTTGTGTGTACTCAGGTTTAAAACAAATGTGCCTGGAAACAAAGAAGTGTGAAGTGTATACAGGTGTGAAACAAGTTTGTGTGTGTAGAGTACACATGTTTAATAAAATTGTTTGTGGTGTACACAGGTTTTAAACAAATCTGTGTGGAATGTACATTTGTGTGAAACAAATAAGCGTGGAGTGTTCATGTGTGAAACAAATGTGTGGAGTGTACATATGTGTGAAACACATAAGTGTGGAGAGAATACAGGCTTAAAACAAGTGTTTCATACTATCTGTGGCACAAGTTCCAGATTAAAACAGTTTCAATCATTTGATATGACGCTTCTATATGACATAGACAAACATCAAGCATGCTGTAGGTTTGAAATAGACCAGCATCTCAAAATAACTGTCTGAACGCTTCTATATGACATAGACGGACATCAAGCACGCTGAAGGTTTGAAATAGACCAACATCTCAAAATAATTGTCTGAACGCTTCTATATGACATAGACGGACATCAAGCACGCTGAAGGTTTGAAATAGACCAACATCTCAAAATAATTGTCTGAACGCTTCTATATGACATAGACGGACATCAAGCATGCTGAAGGTTTGAAACAGACCAACATCTAAAAATAATTGTCTGAACAGACATATAGATAAAGTTGAAGGAGCCGTGATTTCAAAATAAGAATACAAGAGACAAGAGGAACTTTCACTGCATTGAGGAAATACTTGGAAATTACGAGAAATCAAATCCAGTACAAAAATCAAAATATTCAACTCAAATGTCAAGACAGTCCTATTGTATGGATGCAAAACATGGAGAACAACAACAACCAAAAAGCTTCAGACTTTCACAAATGGGTGTTTTTGAATAGAAGGATTGAAATTTTATGACAAGATCACAGATTTGGACCTCACGACAAGAGCTAAACAAGTGCCAGTGGAACAAGAGATGAGAAGATTACACTGGCACTGGCAAGGACACACACTGAGAATACTTAGATGATAGCATTACAAGGTAGTCCTTGCTCTGGAGTTCCTAGGATAAGAAAGGTAGAATGAAAAACACATGGAAAAGGGGGATCTGAAGACAAGCATGAGAGATTATAAGGAGAACATGGACAGATTTTATAAGGATGGCACAGGACACGGAGGTTTGGCGTGAATATGTTGAAGGCCTATGTAACTTTGTAAGCTGGAGGGTAATGATGATGGCTGATGATGATGCATGCACATAAAGACCTCGTCAGTGATTGGATATAAAAAAACCTGCAAGCAAAGGGCAATTTTAATTACCTCACCTCTTCAACTAGTTAAAAACAAAAATGCCAATCACATATGCTTTGGAAATGTAAATTTTGGCAGAAGTACAGTTCTACCATTGTCCAGATTTTTGTGATTGCAAGCACTGCGTCCAAATTTGGAGCTGTGTGTCTATGGAGCCTTTCATAAATTAAATAACGAAAAGGGAGGGGGGGGGGGGGGGTTTGCCGAGACGCTACACTTTGTTACAAGGGGGGGGGGGTTCTGAAATGTTACATAATGCAGGAAATATCCATATTCCTAATAAACAGGCTATACAACGTTTCTGCTTTCTGTACATACGACTGTGTTAGTCAGTGACAAAGAGTGAACATTCAGTGCAGGCAGAGGTTGCTTGCTTACTTAGTTTATGACGTCAGCATAGAATTTCTATACTTACGTAAGTCTGTCTCTGGGTCTGATTTGATGACAGGTGGTTAGGTTAAGTTAGGCCTAATTACTATACAAGTGCAGATAAGCTATTGTAAAGCTTACCACCACAGAAAGGGGGTAAGCCGACATGTTACGTAACTTTAACTTTGATTCTGTACGTAATTATTTTCTCCTCTGGACGGAATTATTTTTAGACCCCAAAAGTTTGCACATACATAAGTTACGTTTACTGAGATAAAATAGATATCTTTTGCATATTCCCTAACACCACCTATTTTGATTTTGGGGGAGGGGGGGACCTATATAAAAATTATAGCCCACTATCCCATGTTATAATATAATTATAGGTCACAGAAACCAAAATATGCAAATAGTTACTGAGTCACATGATCTCAAGTTTAAAAAGAAATTACTAAGTCGTAGAAACTCAAATATGCAAATAAGGTTACTGGGTCACATGATCTCAAATTTAAAAAGAAATTACTAGGTCACAGAATTCCAAATATACAAATAAAGTTACAGGGTCATACGATTTAAAATAAATTACTGCCTCACTCAGACCCAAAAATACAAATAAAGTTACTGGTCACATGATTTAAAATAAATTACTTCATCATTCAGACCCAAATTTATAAATAAAGGGGACACATGATCTGAAATTTAAAACAAACATTACTGGGTCTCTAAAACTTAAAAATAAAAAGTTAATGCGTCACATGATATCAAATTTTAAAACATTATGTCACAAAAGCTCAAATATACAAATAAAGTTACAGTCACAAGATCTCAAATTTAACTGATTCCGTACGCAAGATCTAATAATAGACGCAAAGGCCGAACGCTGTAGATGTAAGATCTTTTAAAAGACGCTGATTTATTTCATTGTTTCTTTCTATTCTGATATTTTATACTGCCCGGAATTTATCTCGAACGGAAGTAAACACAAAACTGGGCAAATTTCAACAAGCTTCAACGTCTTTTATTTGCGTTTGAACGGATTTTTTCACATTTATCTTCATCTTTAATCGTGTTTTGTCGTATCGCCATAATGGCCGAAAAACACACAGGATATGTTACTAATATGTGAACAGTGAACAAACTGTGTGATCAACCATAACTTTCTTACTTTTTCTGTGTTCCTAAATGGATTACCTGCACAAAGAGAGCAGTGAAACTGTATTGTGATAACAATTTATGTTACAAGCCTTACGTAAGTCGAAAATTTTTGTTCAAAATTTCAAGTTATCTTTTTTCCGTGTACATGTTATCTGTTATAACATAAACATAACATAAAATTAGCTAGAAAGGCATATGGATTTATATTGTTCATCCAATGTACTTTAATTTGATATATAATATGTTATACTTAACTCATGATTAGACACACATTGTCAGTAAACGTAAATTATGTATGTGTAAATTTTTGGGGCTTAAAAATAATTCCGTCCAGAGCTGAAAATAATTACGTACGGAATCAGTTAAAACAAATATTTCTAGGTCTCTAAAACTAAAATGTTACAGGGTCATATGATCTCAAATTAAAAAAAAAAAAAAAAAAAAATTACTAGGTCACATAAAACCAATCATACAAATAAAGTTACTGGGTCACATTATCTCAAAATAAAAAGTCACAAAAACTCAAATATGCAAATACAATTATTAAGTCACAAGATTCCAAAAACAAATAAAAGTTACTAAATCACAGTTCGCTGCTAGGAAGAATCCAACTTTGTGATGCTGTTTGATTCCTCCTGCTGCCTTTTTAATGTGACCTTAGGTGAAGAAGAACCTGGCTTAAATATTCGCGGTGAACTGAAAATAGAGAAATAAAAAATGCACGTATAAATCTTCCATCTGTGTAGCTCCCGCAGGTCTCAGATTAAACAAGGAAAGACAATGACTACTTTCCTCAGGCACATCATACAAGGCAACTAATATCAATCAATCAATACCCTTTAGCTCCCCAAGGAGCATAGGCCTTCAACAAACACATGCCAAGTCTTCCTGTCCTGTGCCATCTGCTCAAGTTCTTTCCATGTTTTCCTCATCATTTTCATCTCTGTTTCCAGTTCTCTTCTCCATGTGTTTTTTGGTCTACCTCTGCCTCTTTTTCCCTGTGGATTCCAAAACAAGGACTGCCTTGTAATGCTATCAACAGGTTTCCTCAATGTGTGTCCTATCCACCGCCAGCGTCTTCTAATATAAGGTTGTGAATTGGCGCTGATGAAACCTCATCAATTCTATTTGTAATTTTACTCCTTGGAATTTCACTGCTCACTGGATTTTCAATCACAAAAAGGGAATCACAGTGGAGTCCACTTTATTCCGATTGGAAAAAGGTCCAAACCAGTCACAACCATTGGTTGCCTAATTATGCAGAGTCAACAAAGGGAAACAATCAAATTTGCCAAAAAAGAGCCTAGCAAATGCAGCAGCAGGGAAAAAGTAGAAGCCAATCGAAATGAGAGAGGGAGATCCAATCATACACAAGCTCAATCAAGTCTGACTGATTGAAAATCAGTAAATATATATAGCCCGTTCAGACACAGTTCGAACGCTTCCCGAATTCACATCAAGATTCTACAGCTGAGAAGACGCCAGGCTGACTGTTACTGACTAGCCTCGTGATAAGCTAGTCACAGTCGTAAATTTCCAGGTACAGTCCT
Organism: Oreohelix idahoensis; assembly: GCA_024509875.1. Taxonomy (NCBI): domain Eukaryota; kingdom Metazoa; phylum Mollusca; class Gastropoda; order Stylommatophora; family Oreohelicidae; genus Oreohelix; species Oreohelix idahoensis. The sequence goes on from JAMPIV010019705.1 coordinate 153,650, forward strand.
CGAAGTAAAGTTACGTCTGAGGGTACGTCAATAAATGTATAGATCATTAAGCTTATAAAATATTTTAGTGCCATGTAATATGATGAATATTTAATATGAATGCTATGATTCACAAAGTTTTACATGCTTGTGTTGTGTCATAGTACCCCCCCCCCCAAGAAGGTCATAGTAACAGAAATCTTCAAAAAGATTATCATCATCATTATCACCCTTCAACTCCAAAAGGAAAACAATGAATAAGTTTGTTGAAGTCCGATGCTCCTATGGCAGTTGAAAGTCTTATAAAAAAGCAATTGATTACTGATAGGTTGAACAAAATAAGTTTACAGGAAAGTCAATGAATACGGAAAGAACTGTTGAACAAACTTGTGTATATCATGACAATAACTCTTCAACAAGGGGAAGGTTGCTCTGGTGAAGTCTTAAATAAGGTGAAGGTTATCCTGAAAGAGGTGTTCTACAAGGTGAAACATGGAAACTATATCTGAGAAGACACTGTCACATGGAAAGTATAACTGAGAAGTATTTGAAACATTAAAAATACAAACAAGAAGACCTTGAAACATGAACAGTATAACGGACAAGTATTTGAAACATGGAAACTATAAATAAGAAGACCTTGAAACATTGAAAGAATAGCTGATAAGACTTGGAAACATGGAAACTATAAATAAGAAGATCCAGAAACATGGAAAGTATAACAGAGAAGTATTAGAAAAATGGAAACTATAAATAAGAAGATCCAGAAACATGGAAAGTATAACAGAGAAGTATTAGACAAATGGACACTATAAATAAGAAGATCCAGAAACATGGAAAGTATAACAGAGAAGCTTTTGAAACAGGGAAACTATAAACAAGAAGACTTTGAAACATGAAAATTATAACTAAGAAAGCCTTGAAACATGAAAAATATAAAAAAGACTTTGAAACATGCAAACTATAAACAAGAAGACCTTAAAACATGGAAACTATAAACAAGACCTTAATTCACAGAAACTATAAACAAGACCTTGAATCATGGAAACTATAAACAAGACCTTAATTCACAGAAACTATAAACAAGACCTTAATTCATAGAAACTATAAACAAGACCTTAATTCACGGAAACTATAAACAAAAAGACCTTAAAACATGGATACCATAAACAAGAAGACCTTGAAACATGGAAACTATAAACAAGACCTTGAAACATGGAACGTAGCACTCAGAAGACCTTGAAACATGGAAACTATAACTGAGAAGACACTGAAACATTTACTTACTTAGTCGTTCCCCTTCTACCGTGAGGTGTAGAGATAAAACATGGACACTGAAACATGAAAACTATAACTCAGAAAGACACTGAAACATGGAAACTATTAACAAAGACCTTGAAACATAGAAAGTATAACTGAGAAAACCTTGAAAATGGAAACTATTATGGAGAAACCTTGTAACATAGAAAATGTAGGTGTAACTAGTAAGGACCACAGAATAATAAATTCAACAAGACATGTTAAATATTCTAAATATAATTATGTTGGCTATACTCACATCTGACTCTGTATACTGTTAGCATCTATCTTTCTTGTATCATCATCTATTTCATCATTAATATTACCACCATCATCATCCTCTGGAGGAGGCAATCCAAATATTCTAAGCCTAGCTTCTGCATATTCTGCCTCTCTCTGCTGAAGTGATTTGCTGTGCTTCGAGGACTTTGGAGAACTGATTATTCTGTGAAGACAAATCAAAGTTTCATTCGTTACACTTCAGCTTTTCAAGCATTATCATCATCATTATGTTCCACTGTGCTCCTTACAGAGCATGCAGTCACCACTGTAGCTGGACCCCTTGAAGGAAGCCTGCACCAAGCAGTCACATGATCTTGCAGCTGTGGTTTCAGTAGCAAATTGTTTTATACGATGAGGTTGCCAGCTCTATCATCATTAGCCTTCTAATTTCTTATGGAGTTTGGAGCCACCATTGCAGCTGGTCCCCCTTACAGGAAGTCTGCACCAAGCAGTCACATGATCTTGCAGTCGTGGCTTCTTTAGCAATTTGTTTTACATGATAAGGTTACCAGCCTTATATAACCTTTAGCACGCTGCGGGCGACAAAACCAATGTTCTGACAGCTGTTGTCGACTTCATTAGCCTTACAGATATCATCGTTTCTAGCATTAGGACTTGTGTACACGTGATTTCAGCCCCGGATGTTAAGTTCTAATGTTATTTGCAAGAGAGTTAGCTTCCGTTTCCGATCTTAAAAAAGTGATGGGTGTATTCGCGTTTATTTTCTGTGAATTTTTTAAATCGAAATCAATCGGCATCGAGCACGCGGCCATTTTTGCTCTAATTTTAATGGATTCTGACGCAGATGCGATGGCGAGGACATTGTTGTCTTTATTAGCGCTGATATCTGTTCTCAGAATATGGGTGATGGCAGAGATGGAAACGAAAGTAGAATGTCATTGCTAGCATGTCTAATTTTAGGGGTTAGGATTAGGTTTATGGGAAAGGTTTAGGGTTACGACCGAAAGTCACTGCTGACGAGGGTGTTTGTTGCTTTGCTACTGATGATGGGTGTAACGAAAAGATCGTCATTTGATTTGTATTGGTCAAATGACTTTCACTGAGATGCAAGACATAAGGACTCTTCGTTTGTTAGTTATTTTTTTTAATTTTAAAAAAAATTTTTAAATTAAAAAATTTTTATTTAAAAATTTTTTTTTCGTTTTTTTCATCTTTCCTTTCCTCTCTTCCTATCACATCTAACATGTACACAAACACATTTTATATCATCAGATTCACCATTCATTTATTTATATAAATTCCAAAAATGATAGCAACTGACCAAGAAACACAAAAACTAGAGACATTACAAGTCACTCACTATAAAAACGGGGCGTTGTGAAAAAGAATGCCGCGGCAGGAGCACTGTTTTGGGAAAAGAATGCAGCGTGCTAAAGGATAAGTCCCCTTGTGCGACATACCTGAGGGAGCTGTATTCATATTCCTTCTGTCCCTTCAGAGATGACCCCCCCATCTGTCCAGGGATACCTTCTTCTTCTTCTTCTTGCGATCGCATCTTTGATGTTTACACCGTCAGACGAGTTTCCAGGGATACCAAACCACATGCATGTCATATTTATCTCCTTCTATGACCCCTGCCTGAGGAAGCAGTAATCCTATTCTTTGTATCTTCAGAGACCCCCGGCAGCTGCACGGGGGCCAAGAAGTATAGGCCATCAACAAATTCACACCAAGCCTCCCTGTCCCATGCTATCCATTTACAGTCTATCCTCGTCTGCTATATGCCTATCATTTTTGTCTCCTGTTGCTTTCTCCATGTATTATTTTGGTCTACCTGTCTTACACTGAGGATTCCAGAACAAGGACTACCTTGTAAGGCTATCAACAGGTTTCCTCAATGTGTGTCCTATCATCATCCTCAGTGTGTGTCCTATCATCATCCTCAGTGTGTGTCCTATCATCATCCTCAGTGTGTGTCCTATCATCATCCTCAATGTGTGTCCTATCATCATCCTCAATGTGTGTCCTATCATCCTCAATGTGTGTCCTATCATCATCCTCAATGTGTGTCCTATCATCATCCTCAGTGTGTGTCCTATCATCATCCTCAATGTGTGTCCTATCATCATCCTCAATGTGTGTCCTATCATCATCCTCAATGTGTGTCCTATCATCATCCTCAATGTGTGTCCTATCATCATCCTCAATGTGTGTCCTATCATCATCCTCAGTGTGTGAAAATCATCATCCTCAATGTGTGTCCTATCATCATCCTCAGTGTGTGTCCTATCATCATCCACAATGTGTGTCCTATCATCATCCTCAATGTGTGTCCTATCATCATCCTCAGTGTGTGTCCTATCATCATCCTCAATGTGTGTCCTATCATCATCCTCAATGTGTGTCCTATCATCATCCTCAATGTGTGTCCTATCATCATCCTCAATGTGTGTCCTATCATCATCCTCAATGTGTGTCCTATCATCATCCTCAATGTGTGTCCTATACATCGCCTGGGCCTTCTTTCCACATTCATTGAAGTTTTTTTTTGTGTGTGTGGTTGAAGTTTCAACAAGGTGGAGATAGCCCGCCACATGCCCAACCCTCCTTAGTCCCCATTTACGACATGCTTGGTAGGTTACAGTGTTGGCATTCTTCGCTCCTCTTTCCAGGCCCAAATAGTACACTGCTGTTTTTTCTTCAAGCTGTGCAATTAATCTCTACAGAATGTCTGTTGGTTTCACTTTTACAAGAAATCTGGCTCTACAGCCACTGATCTACATATGACAAGACATGAAGCAATGCCACCTTGCATTAATGGTTGTGTGCACATGTAGAACTCATGACACTACAGTACTAGATGTTGAACAGAAATGTCAGCACATAATTATGATAAAGCAGACCTTCAAGACATTACTCGCAATGGCCAGAAAATTGAAAGGCAAGACAAGCTGAAATATCTTTGAGCATCTTTCGATCGTGGACTGTCATACTAACATGTTGAACTGATCATACAGAAGTGCAAACGAGGTCTGGCAGTCTTAAAAACAATGGCTGCTGTGCACTTTGAGCAGAGACTACTGTTTCTCCTGTATCATCAACGCCTTACGTCAATAACTGAGTACGAGCTGGGAATATTCACGCAGTCAATATTACAATGTGAACAACTTGAACACATTCAAATTGAAGGGATGCAAATAGTTTTGGACTGTATGCAAGATACCTGTTACGGTATATGATATTAACGCCGTCTGCTAAAGGTTATCAGACGTGCAATTGTAATTAATTAATTAAACTAAGAGTTAAATTATTAAGGTTCTAATGTAACGCGATGTTATGAGAAAAGAAAAGACAAAATAAGTGAGAAGAAATAGAAAGAAATTCGAATATAAGTTTAACTTAATTGTGTGTGTTAAGTGTTAGTGAATAATAACTATCTAATTTAACTAACTAAATAACGTATAGGTACATTAAAAAAAAAAAAATATTAATCTAATACTTGTGTGAGATTTATTTTCTCTTTTCATAATTTCTTCTTTTTATATTTCGTTCTCTTTTTTTGTTCTTTCATTTCATTTTTTTTCTCACATTTCATTTTATTGATAATAATTCAATTAAGAAGTTAAGTTAACTAATTAATTAGTATAGGATATGATGATCCATCCGTAGTCTTGATCCTGATGAATTCTTTTAGGCAAAAATGTTCAAACGTTTACGTTGGAAAGAAATGTCATTTATCCCAGCATCCAATAATTAAGTGCACATAGGATAATAAGTTCGACTTGTCGTCAGATATTGTTCCATGATTGTTCAACGAATATTCATATATCGTGTATGGACGTTAGACGAAGTTCCAATGTCAACATGTATACCCCGATTGTCTTTTAGTTCAATTCTGTGATGCATACAGTGTTTATAAAGTTTAAATTGAAGGTAAGGTTAGTTCCCTTATAGTTGATATGTTTTAGGAATGTTAATGTTGATTATTCGTCGTCAATAGGATTACGTGACAACGCATCCGCCACAATGTTTTCAGTGCCAGGAATATGTTCAATGGAGAATTCAAATGGCTGTAGGATGATTGCATATCTGGCGAGTTTTTGGTTTTTGGTTGTTTTTCGTCCCCACATACCGGGCACCACTGTTGCGTGGTGGTTTGCTCTGAACAATGTTCCATGTGATATGAATAAAACAATTATAAATTTCTGGCCATTGTTTTTTCTTTGATATGTTAGTTTTTTTCATTCAGTGATAGTGCATCGTGCCTTCGATGGAAGATTAAGCGAATGCGGGGGTGGAAGATTCCGAACAATACTTGAACCTTGGAATACGATTGAGTTGATAAGTCATTTCATTGAGTCCATACATTTAATTCACAGTTGTACACACAGGATGATCATTTCAAATAGGAGTAGAGCATAAGTCCATATAAGTCATGCATAAATTAATCAATAACGTAGACTGCTGGTTTACGTGTCAATGTCCGTTTAAGGATACAATGCAGTATTGTCGTCAGAACATCACAGCTATATGCACGCGCAGCTAGACATGGCTACCTGCCGACAGTGAGACTGCGAGTCTGAATATTTCATATGAATTTGACGATTATTCTCATCCTTCTGAGGATTCTAGTTAATTACTAACCTCCATAAATTTTCCTCTCATATAGAGTTCTAGGACTGACCCTGGTCCATCAAAAAATGCATATATATGGCTATATCATGCCATTGAATTGGAAGGTTAGAAAAACGCAGCTATTCAGCTTGGCGGTCAAGTAACAAAGGGTAGCGTTTCTTAGTTACCGACTGTGACCCACATATACCGTAACAATACCCCCATTGTGATAATGAGGGTTGCTGTCGATTAGATCCAGATATGCAATGGCCCAGGCAAAAGCCTGTATGCAAGTAAGCACAGACAAAAGACACCCCCTGCATGGGAACATAGTTGACATCAAAGGAGTAAGAATAAAGAGAAGGATGTCATGTATGGCACAGGCAACGATTGGGCAGTAAGTACATCAAGCGAGAACTGGACAAACTACCAGCAAGTCATTATCAGCCTTGGCAGAGACTGCAGAACTAAGGGCATATGGGAAAGCAGAACTGGAAATTAATTAACTGATAAGTGATCATGCCAGGGTTGATGACACTATTGTTGTACATTGATGGGTCTGTACTGTGTGGTGAGAAATCAGGATGGGGTTTCACAGCAAGAGTAAAGGGCAGGGTCATCGCTGAACAGAGTGAAGCTTACATGACAACAACCTCCATGAGAATGGATATAAAGGCAGCTACTGCTGCCCTGAGGTGACTGCCTGAAACCCCATTAACCAGGGCTGTTATTGTGTCAGACTCTATGTCCATACTGTAGAAGGTCTAAAATGGATGACTATGGCATGAATAGAAAACATCCATAAAAAGCCTCAAGTCCTCAGGAACTGGTATGGATCTACTGTCCTGGTCATGCAGGAGTACATGGCAATGAGAGAGTTGACAGACTAGCTTTGAGAGCACTGATAGTGGGGACACTAGATACAGATAAGGGAGAGACACTGAGGACAATTAATGATCACCTGTTAGAGAATAACACTACAACCAATGAATCGACAAGGCTAAGGATACTGGAATTTGACATCAAACATAAGACTTGCAGGTATGGATGTATGTGAGGATGCATCTGTCTTGTATATAATCAGCGCGCTACAAGAACAATTAGCATTCATACCCGTTGACATTTGCTGAGGGAAACTGAGTACCTATGGGTTTGCCCAGAGTGAAGTGATGTCTATTCTGATCAACAATTACAAATATTTATTTTTTTTTGCTTCTTCCGTTCTCAACCTTGAACCGCCATCATATTTCTCTTCATATAATTCCCTCTTTCTATGTCAGTTGAAGCTGGGCAAAGTAATTTAGACAACAGATGAGTCTGTGCAGGTTTTAAAAGAGATAGATTATGAAGATTTTCAGAGATGAGAAGCTGGAGGTTTTTAAAAAGATTAAATGGTGCAGAATTTCAAAGAGATGAGTTGGTGCAAGTTTTAAAACAGGTGAGCAGATGCAGTTATTTAAAAGGGATGAGAAGATGCAGGTTTTCAAAGAGAAGAGATTGTGCATGTTTTTACAGAGACAGATGATGATGCAACTTTTCAACAAGATGAGGTGGTGCAGGCTTTAAAAGAGATGGGATGGTGCAAAGAGATGTGTTGGCACCGGGTTTAAAACACGTGAGAAGATGCAGGTTTTAGAAGATGGTGCAGCTTTTAAAAGAGATCAGAAGATACAGGTTTTTATGAGAGATGTTGGTGGATATATTAAAAGAGGTGAGAAGATGCAGGTTTTAAAAGAGATGGGGTGGTACAACGAGATGAGATGTAGGTTTTAAAAAAGATGAGAAGATGCAGGTTGTAAAAGAGATGAAAGGTTTTAAAAGACATGGTGCAGGTTTTAAAACAGATGGAGTGGTACAATGAGATGAGTTGATGTAGGTTTTAAAAGAGATGAGAAGATGCAGGTATTAAAAGAGATGAGATGATGCAGGTTTTCATAGATAGAAGTTTTGAAAAGGATTAAGAAAGTGCAGATTTACAGAGTTGAGATAGTAAGTTTTAAAAGCGGTATATTTGGTGAAGGTTTTCAAAGAAATTATAAGGTGCATGTAAAAAAACAAAACAAACTGAGGTGGTATGTTTTCAAATAGATGTTGTGGTGTGTTTCCACATAAATGAGAGAGTAAACTTCTGAAGACAGTACAACTGTTCCAAATCACCCTGAGTCTTTAGTATGACGTGCTGATATACTGCTGGGACTTTTGGTTTCTCGACGAAGGATTCGAACTGGAGGTTTACACTGTGTCCTCTCACTGTCTTCTGGTAACAGCAGTCCATTTGGTAAAGCAGTATACTCTGCACCCCTAAAAAATAATAATATGAATAATCAATTAACAGGATTAATTTCTTACTTAAAGTTTAAAGGAGGTACAAGGACTGAAACATTAGTTGGGGGTGGGGGTGGCGCCTTTCTGATGATCAGATTGCATTCTGCAAGAACTCTGTATACAGGCTACAGCTCTACTATCATTACTGTGAGAAGAAATCGTTGGCCGACATCTTTATTTACTGAAAATGTTAGAAAATATGTTGAATTAAACTATTAATTATAGGAAACTATGTACATCATTAGAGCCGCGGTGGCACAGTGGTTAGTGCACTGGCTTCCTAGCTCAGTGGTCCATGGTTCGATCCCCAGTTGAGGTGGGATTTTTTAGACCGCAAACGGCTCCGGGGTCGACCCAGCCTCATGAATTGGGTACCAGAGCAACTCTGGGAAGGTTAAGGCGGCCGGCGTGATGCTGATCACATCACCCCTAGTGTGCCGATGGCCAAGAAAATATGGGCCTAACACCATATTCCCAATATGCCTCAATGGGCGTGTAACGGGATCCATTACCTTTTGTACATCATTGGCTTTTGTAGTCCCAGGTGGTTCTTATGTGACAATTAATGAACAGGACAACTGCTCCCTTATACAGGAGGTTACAAGGTAACTAATACCAGGCTGGTAACCTTCATGTAGCTACTACTACTAGTGTTGCTACAGCTGGGTATTTTTTTTACTAGATCTTGGTTTTTGGGCTTCCGTCTGGGTATCTGGGTATTTGTTTTCGAAATCGGCATTAATCTGGGTATATTTGACAATTGGCATTTACAATGTATGTATATTCTGGGCACTGAATATTATACATTATATTTATATTATAATTAAATGTAAACAATTATGTGCTATATATTTTTTATTCCACTTAAATTTAATTCTTGTTTTTAACCACATCAATGACACTGGCTACTACTACTAGAGTTTCAAAGGTTGTTATTGCCGGGAGTTGTAGTGAGGATAAGCTCTCACTGCAGATAAAATACTTCTATGGCACGCGCCTCAAACAGCCTCTGACAACCAAGTCTAGCTCCCGGCCTTCACGTGTGGCTCAATTTGAGCCCGGCGGAACTGTTTCCACTGACGGAAGAAGGGGCAAAGGCGAGAGACTGGCGCCTTAAAACCAGCAGCTTCGGGCAGATATGGCTCGTGATCCTTGGTTGGTAGCTTATCTAAGAGAAGGAACTCTGAATTCAAACCACCGCTGCCTTGCGGGAATATCCATTTATGGAATTGGCTTCGGGAGTAAACCCTGAGGATAAATCCGGAGTCGGAGTCCCTAAGGCAGTCTAATGTCGATTCGACATTATTCTGGCAACTCCTGCGACATGGCTGGTACCAAATTGTATCGGCTACTGCCGTTCCTTTGGATCTACCGGCTGTGTGGAGAGGGGGAACATGCTGCATGGGCAACAGCTTGATCTCCATATAACTGTGCCCAAGCTCGCGCCCTGGAGAGGACACTCCAGCTTCACCCTATAGGTGTCGGCAAAACACGGGAAGTAGCAGTTACCGGTTATAAGCATTTTGCCAAATTGGCGTAGGGCATGGCGCCAGGGGCTACTTCCGACAGTGGAAGAGGTTCTTTGTTCTCCTTGGTGACTTTAACGCTAGAGTGGGTGCCGATAATGTTTCATTGCCTTCATGTCTGGGCAGGTTTGGTATTGGCAAGATGAATGAAAATGGACAATGGCTCTTAGAGTTGTGCGTCCACCATGACCTCTGCGTGACCAACACCTACTTTCAGACAAAACCCCAGCATGGAGACACCCACGATCCAAGCACTGGCACCAACTTGACCTGATTCTCGTCAGAAGGCCACTCCTCAGGTCTGTGCTCTCCACGCGCTCGTACCATAGTGCAGACTGTGATACAGATCACTCCTTGGTTTGCTGCAAAATCAGAGCACAACCAAGAAAACTCTATCGTGTCAGACATGAAGGGAAACCACGCATTGATACCAGCAAGATGTCAGACCCTTTCATGATCGCTCAATTCACTGCGACCTTCGAGAAAGTGCTCAGTAGCCCTCAGCATGGTGATACTATTACAGAGAACTGGGAGCATCTACGGAACACCATTCAAAGTACTGCACTTGCCACCTTTGGTAAGAAAACAGCAAAGTCAAATGACTGGTTTGATCCTTCATCAGATGTGATGGCACCTGTCATTGAAGCTAAGCGCAGTGCTATGAATGAATACAAACGTTCACCGAGTGCCAGAACCCTACAGATCCTGAGGGCTACGAGAAGCAAAGTTCAACAAACTGCTCGACGCTGTGCAAATGACTACTGGCTCCAGCTCAGTGAGAGCATCCAGATCGCAGCGCAAACAGGCAACATTAGACAAATGTATGACGGTATAAAGAAAGCACTTGGCCCCCAAAAAAGTAAGACGGCACCGCTAAAAACCATCAGCGGAGAGAAGCTAACCGATAAGGGTAAGCAGATGGAGAGGTGGGTCGAGCACTACTCTGAGCTTTATTGATGGTGTCAATAGTCTGCCAACTATGGAGGAGCTGGATGCCGAACCAACATTAGAGGAACTCAGCAAGGCCATTGATAGCTTGGCCTCTGGCAAAGCACCAGGCAGTGATGGGATTCCTCCTGATTTAATCAAATGCTGTAAGAGTACGCTATTACATCCCCTGCATAGGATGCTGTGCCAGTGCTGGGAAGAGACAACTATTCCTCAAGACAAGCGAGATGCCAAGATTGTAACACTGTATAAAAATAAAGGAGACAGAAGTGATTGCAATAACTACAGAGGCATCTCTCTTCTTAGTATTGTTGGTAAGGTTTTTGCCAAAGTCATCTTAATCCGACTACACAAGTTAGCTGAGCGCATATATCCAGAGTCACAGTGTGGATTCCGAGCTGGCAGATCAACAACAGACATGATCTTCTCTCTCCGCCAGCTTCAGGAAAAATCAAGAGAGCAGAAAAGACCATTATATATCGCCTTTATAGACCTCACAAAAGCATTCGACTTGGTTAGTAGGGATGGACTCTTTAAAATCCTCCTGAAAATAGGCTGCCCTTCTAAAATGCTGGAAATGATAAAGTCATTCCATGACGGCATGAAGGGAACAGTCCAATATGCTGGAAGCACGTCACAGCCCTTTGATATACGAAGTGGCGTTAAACAAGGCTGTGTTCTGGCTCCGACCCTCTTCGGAATCTTCTTTGCCTTACTCTTGAAACATGCGTTCAGAGATGCAACTGAAGGAATATGCCTTAACACTAGGTCAGATGGCCGTCTGTTTAATCTTTCAAGGCTGAAGGCAAAAACAAAAATCAGAAGGGTCACTATAAGAGACTTGTTGTTCGCTGATGATGCTGCAGTCGTCACTCAAAGCCAACAGGAGCTTCAGAGCTTGATGAATCGCTTCACTAAAGCATGCAAGGACTTTGGCCTCACAATAAGTCTAAAGAAAACGAATGTGCTGAGTCAGGATGTGGGTGCTGCACCAGTTATCACTATCGATAACTATGAATTGGCAGTGGTGCACCACTTCACATACCTAGGGTCTACCATCAATGACAAACTCTCACTGGATACAGAAATCGACAGCCGCATTGGCAAAGCTGCAGCTACCTTTGCCCGACTCACATCGCGTGTTTGGGGAAACTCTAAACTCACAATGAAGACCAAAGCTGTGGTATATAATGCCTGCGTCACCAGCACACTCCTATATGGCAGCGAGACCTGGACGACCTATGCTAAGCAAGAAAGAAGGCTCAATACCTTCCATTTGCGGTGTCTACGCCGCATCCTCGGCATCTCGTGGAAAGATAAAGTGACAAATGTCGAGGTGTTGTCACGTGCTGGCCTTCAAAGTATGTATACGCTTCTTAGACAGCGCAGACTTCGCTGGCTTGGCCATGTTCGCCGCATGGAAGATGGTCGCATCCCAAAAGATATCTTCTACGGACAATTAGCAGATGGCAAGATAACAGTTGGGCGACCACAGCTGAGGTTCAAAGATGTGTGCAAGAGAGATATGAGGGCACTGGACATGGATCCAGCAACATGGGAGGATAAAGCTGCCGATCGCACTAAGTGGCGATGCTATTTACGGCGCCACCTCAGATTAGGCGAAGAGAGGCTCACACAAGAAGCAGAGGTGAGGAGAAAACGTCGAAAGGAGCACCAGGAAAATAAGCAGCTGAGGGCTGCCACCACAGGGGCGCATTCCCATAGTCAGTTATGACTGAAGGGGCTATTATTATTATTATTATACTACTCGAATTATTTTTAAACGGTGGCTTCCCTTTATTTAAAACAAAATTATTTACCGCGTGGCAATTTACGTTTTTTATTAAGTTTTTTTAATGTCAGTTTGTTTAGAGTCACAAATTTTCCACCAAGAAGCTATTATCATTAAAATTTGAGAATAAGATCCCTTGTCACCCTGAAATTAAGTACACATTTTTTTCTTTAACAATTTCAAATTTGACTCCAGTAGAATATTTCCGTTTCCAGCGAACCCTTTTGTAAACAATATGGCGCAAGGTCGGCCCTTAAGTCGCCATGGAAGATATGACGCGTTTGTTGGAATGCCCACAACAGAAGCAGAAAGCAACGGTGTTTTTATTTATCTGCCTGTTTTCATTTAACGCTTGTATTTCTGCTATATGAAAGTCTGTTTTTTTGGAGTCGATATTTTGAAATTGCAATTTCATGCAGAATATGGGGGAATTTAATCATAACTTTTGTTTTGGTAACCTACCAATAAGTAGCCTATCATTAAAATAACGATTATTATAAAGTTCTGCTTAGTCATGGATCACAGCCGATCACTTCAGTCGGATTCTTAACATTCTTTTGTAAAAGCAAACTTTCATGATCTTTAGTGAGCCTCCTCTTTACTTCTTTATTTTCCCCAATTCTTTTCCCAATAATAGTTAGGCACTCTGCAACAGCAGTCTGTATTGTCTTCACTGGTTAAAATGAAGAACAGTGAAAAAATGTAGATGCTGTCCTAATAAGTTGCCCACGTTGTTAGGATTAGGGTTAAGTTTAGAATTACTATTCCTATCCCTTACCGTTTATTACTGCATCTCTGAATTCTTTTCTAAGATCATGTTGAATGTATGTCCCAGTATTATTTATTTTAACCACCTTCATCAAAGCATTCATGTTTTTAATTTTCTAAAATACTTTTGTTAACTGGGTTATTCTGTTCTTTGTACAGTTGACATTCAAAAATCCGGCCATCGATAATCCAGTTTCTTCAGATTTCCGGCATGGATTTCGGAGCGCATGTTTTTAAATTTACCGCGTTGGCGCGCCACTGTTTGACTTTAGTTGAATTAAAACTCTGTAGAACTATTTTATTCAGCTGAACTAAAACTCTGTAGAACTGTTTTATTTAGTTGATGAACATTAAAATTTCATTTGCTTTTCATTTAGTTTTTAATTTTCTTTCTTTAAAGGACTGTACAGGTAGGTCTAGTCATTTTCTGTTAAATATATACAGCATATATAACCATAAAAAATCCGGCATTTTCAACAATCCGGCACTCCTCAGGTCCGGAGGTTGCCGGATTTTTGAATGTCAACTGTATTTAAATAATTTTAAAGTATTTTACAATATTCATTCATAACCCTCCACTCCCAAAGGAGCATAGGCCTTCAACAAACACATGCCAAGTCCTCCTGTCACGTGCCATCATCTCAAGTTCTTTCCATGTTCTCCTCATCATTTTCACCTCTGTTTCCAACTCTCTTCTCCATGTACTTCTTGGTCTTCCTCTGCCTCTCTTGCCCTGGGGGTTCCAGAACAAGGACTGCCTTGTAATGCTATCAACAGGTTTCCTCAGTGTGTGTCCTATCCATCGCCATCGTCTTCTTCTCATTTCTTGTTCCACTGGCACTTGTCTAGTTCTTGTCATCAGTTCCACGTTGGTAACCTTGTCATACCATTTTAATCCCTCTATTCTACGCAAGCACCCATTTATGAAAGTCTGTAGCTTTTTGGTTGTTGTCTTTGTTGTTCTCCATGTCTCTGAGCCATACAATAGGACTGACTTCACATTTGAGTTGAAGATTCTTATTTTCGTGTTGGATCCTATTTCTCTTGATCTCCATATATTTCCCAATGCAATGAAAGCTCCTCTTGCCTTTTGTATTCTTATTTTGATATCGCTATCTGTCCCTCCAACTTTGTCTATATTACTGCCAAGATATGTGTATGATTCTACATCTTGTATTGGTGTTTCTTCAAGTTCAACCCTGTTATCATTACCTGCATTTATTCGCATTATTTTTGTCTTTTCCCTGTGTATTTTCAGACCCAATTGCTGTGACCTCTCATCGAGTGTTTTCAATTTGTCCTGCATCTGATTACGGCTATGGGACAGAAGAGCCAAGTCATCAGCAAAATCCAGATCATCCAACTGCTTAGTCAGAGTCCACTGGATTCCATTTCTGTTGTGTGTTGCCGATGATCTCATAACCCAATCTATTGCCAGCAAGAAAAGAAATGGAGACAAGAGGCATCCCTGTCGCACTCCTGTTCTTATCCCAAACGGTTCTGTAAGCTGTCCTTCGTGAAGAACTCTGCATGTCATGTCTTCATATGTTTTCTTTATTAAATTAATGATCTTCAGGGGAACTCCATAATGCCTCAACAATTTCCAAAGTGATTCTCTGTCTACACTGTCAAATGCCTTTTCGTAGTCCACAAATCCGATGTATAGTGGTGAATTCCATTCCAGACTTTGTTCAACTATTATTCTCAAAGTGGCTATCTGGTCTGTACATGATCTGTTTTGTCGAAAACCTGCTTGTTCATCTCTCAGTTTCTTGTCTATGGACTCTTTTAATCTCTCAAGGATAATCCTGTTTAATACTTTTCCTGGCACTGATAGTAACATTATTCCTCTATAATTTGTGCACTCTTGTAAATTTCCCTTCCTAGGCAACTTAACCAGATATCCTTCCTTCCATTCTGCTGGTATCTCTTCCTTTTCCCAGACTTTACCAAGTAATTTATATAACATCTCTGTAGCCGTGTCGATATCTGCTTTGATGGCCTCTGCTGGAATGCCATCAGGTCCAGACGCTTTTCCATCTCTTAGAAGCTTTATGGATTTCTTTATTTCTTCCTTCGTTGGTCTTTCACCGTTAATTTGTAGCTCTTCTTCTGCTGGCTGGATGTCCGGCGGGTTTTGTGGAGCTGGTCTATTGAGAAGGTCCCCAAAATATTCTGTCCACCTCTTCATTTGCTCTTGTATATTGCTGAGCAGTTTCCCATTCTTGTCTTTTATGAGGCAACTTGTTTGCTCGTATTTCCCTGTTAGCTTCTTTGTGCTGCTATACAGTTCTCTCATATTTCCTTTGGCTGCAGCATCTTCTGCCTCTCTTGCCAACTCCTCAATATACTTCTTTTTACTTCTTTGTTTGCTTCTGTGTACACTTCTTGAGCCTTGGCTTTGGAACTTCTGGTTTTGCTTGTGTTTAACTCTGCTTTCTTGTTTTTTCTGTCTTTTATCTTATTGATGGTTTCTGTTGTTATCCATGCTTTTTGTTGTCTTTCCCTTTTCCCCAGTATTTCTTCACATGTCTCCTTCCATACAGTTTTGACCTGCTGCCAATAGTCTTCTGTATTCTCTACATCTTCCAGCTGTTGGAGCACGTGGAATTTGTTGGATACTGTGACCGCAAATTTGTCTCTTGTTTCTTGATTTCTTAGCTGCCCTATATTATACTGTTGTCTATAATTTTGCATTGTTGCATATCTCTTGAGTTTCATTTTTACTTTGGCTATCAGAAGATGGTGATCTGATGCCACATCTGCTCCTCTATATACCTTTACATCCTGCAATGATGATCTAAACTTCTTGTTTATGCATATATGATCAATCTGATTTTCTGTTCTATGGTCTGGTGATATCCATGTTGCCTTGTGTATTCTCTTATGTGGAAACATGCTTCCTCCTATAGTCAGTTGATTTGAAGCACAGAAGTTTGCGAATAGTTCTCCATTTTCATTCATTACTCCTAGCCCATGTTTTCCCATGACTTCTTCAAATCCGGTGTTGACTGTACCTATCTTTGCATTCATGTCACCCATCAAAATTGTGATGTCTCTTCTTTTTACTTTATCCATAATTTCCTGTAGTTTAGTATAAAATGCTTCTTTCACAGACTCTTCTTTGTCATTAGTTGGTGTATAACATTGGATGACATTTACATGAATTTTCTTTTTAGCTGTTTTGAAAGTAGCTGTTATTATTCTGGGTCCAACAGATTCCCATTCAATGAGTGCTTTCTGTGCTTCTTTAGATAACATGAGAGCTACCCCTTCACTGTGGTGTGAACTTTCATCTTCATGTCCTGAGGACAGCACCAATTCACCTGTGATGAGTTTCTTCCTGTCTACCCCCTTCCACTTTGTTTCACACATTCCCAGAACCTCGATTTTGTATTCCCTCATTTCTGCTGCTACTTGCGCCACTTTCCCTTGTTCGTTTAATGTCCGAACATTCCAGGTGCCAAATCTGGAAGTTCTCCTAGAAGAAAGAAGGTTAGTCAGCAACACAGACTCCTTTCGGCTTTCTCTGTGTTGCATCATACGCCTCCCCACGAGAGGACCTTCCCCTGTCTTGGATGGCTGTGTTTTATTTTCTTTATTTGACTTGTCCATATTTGTTGAAGTTTTTTGTGGTTTAAATTTTTTACAGGATGGGGTAACCGGCCCCATGCCCAACCCTCCTTAGTCGCTTTCTACGACATGCTTGGCAGGGGACAGTGTTACTATTCTTTGCTCCCCTTTCGGGCCCCGGTAACACACGGGTGACAAAATATGATGCAGAAGAGAAAAAGTGGTAATCTTCAGACTTTGCATGGGTCACAAAAGATTGGGATACCAACTATTCAACAAGCCAATGATAGGAACTAACGATGGGTGTAACTGTGGCACTGACAAAATGACTGCTGAACATCTGCTTCAAAGATGCCTAAAATATGAGTATCAGTGAAATCACATATGGCCATCACCAGTGCCATTCCTGGAAAATGTTATGGAGATAGAAATGGCCTCAAGCGGACCGCTACTTTTTTTTTTTTAACTTAATCAATCTGACGACTGAGAGTCCACGAAGAAGTAGAATTATATGAATTCCTTGTAATGCTATCAACAGGTTTCCTCAATGTGTGTCCTATCCATCTCCAGCATCTTCTTCTCATCTCTTGTTCTACCTACACTTGTCTGGCTCTTGTCATCAGTTCCACATTAGTGATCTTGTCATACCACTTCAATCCTATTCTACGCAAGCACCCATTAATTTTGTTGTTGTTGTTAAAAGAAGCTAAGTCAAACTAACAAGCCGAGAAATTCCGGAGGCTGACAGACCACCCGATGTACCACAAAATAAATGGACTTGGAAGGGGAAGACTAAAGCGAAGCAACATTGTAGAAACAGTCAAAACAAAGGTGAGAGCAGACCCCATCAATGCAATATCAATAGCTACGCCCATCTACACTGCAAACAAGCTACCAGTTTGGAAACAACAGCGCATCCCTGAAATGACTGAAAACATTCCAGGTACTGAGAGAAAGAACAGCCAAAATGAAACAGAAAGAAGAGTCTTAACCACAAAATATATACACAAACATTACCAAAGAAACGCCTGGATCCATGCATACACAGAAGGATCAGCAATAATTGCAACAGAAGATGTGGGTGTAGGAGCCTTTCTGAGCTTAAGCAATGGCACACACACACAAACTGTCAGTCGCAACAGGAAAGTCCATGAATAACTTCAGAGTACAGGCACAGCCCTTAAAAACTGCATTAGAAGTCCTAATGACAGAAGAAAGCCCAGAGACAAGTAGCTATTTTCTCAGATGCGCTGTCAGTGACTGCCATGCTAAAGAATCAAAATAATGCCGGCCTGGATGACCAAAGAGTAACCCTTCACAAACTGTGTCAGCAATTCAAAAGAATTGTGATCCAGTGTATCCCTTCTCACATCCCCAGAAATGAAGAGTCTGACAGGTTGCCAAAGGAAGGGGGAAAGCTACCTCAGACACAAGCATAACTTATGAAGAGGCCAAGAGTTTTATCAAGCGCAGATACAAGAGCAAGTGGGAAGCAGAACATCCAGGCTACAATAAAAATGATGTGTATTACCAGCTCAGCAGAAGTGAACAAGTGGTGATTTTCAAACTTCACACAGATGACAAAAAATTCAACAAGTTAAAGATAGGAACTATTGATGAGTTTAACTGTTGCACTGCTGAGCATCTACTTCACAGGTGCCCAACATGAGGAACATAGAAAGCGCATATGGCCATCACCAGTACTACTCCAGGAAAAGCTATACGGAGATGTCAACTGCTTCAAACTGACCACTGATATCTTTGAACATTTTTAAGTTGACGTCTGAAGGTGAATGAAGAAGAAAAAGAAAAGAAGTATTTGCTTCCTAAATTATCAGTAAGCTGAAAAAACATAAATCAAATGTGCCGTGGAGGGCACTAAGACTTTTTGTGTACATGAGTTTCTCAAAACCAGGTGTAAGGGTCTTCTTTCTACTTTGATCCTAAGCCACCAACTTGTCAAAGCAGCCAGTGACCATCATGCCTGGCGCAAGCACCCATTTAAGAAAGTCTATAACTTCTTTGTTTTAATCTGCCTTATTCAGCATGCGGCTGATTTCTTCTTTGATCCTTAGCAGCTGAATAACAAAGCAATCACTGACCACCACGCCTGGTGGCGTCTTGTAGGGCAGCAACAAACTGTCTCCATCTTGCTCGGTCTGCAGCCATCCTTCGTGTGATGCCCAAGCTCTGGTTCATCCTTTGCATCTCGGCCTCCACAGTTCTCCAGGCAAATCATCAATATTATCCTTCCGCTTCCGGTGGAGAATAGGCCTTCATCAAACTTCAAGCCACTGCAAAGACTGAAACATGACAAATTTGCTTTTCAGTTACTTACTGTTTATTTCTCACTTGTTCACTCTGCCAGACTTGTGATATTTCTTCAAGTCTTCTGTCCAAGATCTAAAACAGAATTACAAATATAACACATCAAATGTCTTTTTTTTTTATCAAATCACATGGCTGCAGATTAAATTTGACTACACATTTTCCTCTGTAAACTCAATTGCCCTAGAGCAGGGGTGGGCAAACCAAACAAGATCTTTAGGTGATGGAGGTGGTAAAATTATTTTTAAACTAGGAAAATTTCAAACTAGTTATCTCCCACTAGCACTTAATAGGGTGGTTTTAAGGTACTTTCACCGCATTACCAGTGAAACCCACATGTTAGCTTACAGAAGTGCACTTTATTCGTAAACTTTAAAAGACAAAACAATATTTTCTTTGACATGAAGTTAACATTCGGTTAAATATTTAATTTCCCACAGCTCTGTTGGAAGGGATTGCAGGAAGAAGAGTGTGCGGTAGAGATAAAAATTACAGATGAGGCTAGAGATATTCCAAATTTCAGGTATTCTGAAACCTGAAAACAGACGAGGCTAGACTTATTCCAAATTTCAGATACTTGGAAACCTGAAAACAGATGAGGTTAGACTTGTTCCAAATTTCAGGTGCCCTGAAACCTGAAAACAGATGTGATATTTTCAAGGTAGATCTTTAGAGAGCTCAGTGTTTCTAAAGTAGATACTCACAGCTGCTGGGTTAACTACCGGTGCCATAGAGCAGTGACCTTCAACAAACACACACAAACCAATCTATCCTGTCCTGTGCTTTCTGTTTATGAATGACTTGTTCATTTTTGTTGAAATTTCTTTGGCTTAAAGTTTCTACAGGATGTGGGGTAGCTGTCATCGTGCTCCACCCTCCTTCAACAACATGCTTGGCAGGCTGCAGTGTTACTATTCTATGCTCATTTTTTGGGTCCTGGCAATGCTCCATGAACAAGACGAGCCCAAAAATGCAAGAAATTTAGTTACACCTTTTTTTTTCTTCCAGCGAGTCCCTGTGCAAGTTCTTTCCATTTTCTGGAAAGACTTGACAGATACATTGAAACATGATGTCAAAAAGCCACTGCAGTCTTACCAACTGTCACCACTACTCAAACATCCAAAGATCAGTACAGAAACTAAACGACAGCTGATAAATAATAAACTCTAACCAATTCTTTGCTATCAGTGTCAAACATGGTCATTGACCAGAGCACAAGAGAGGAAAACCACATCGTGTGAGATCAGGTGCTTTAGAAGAGCTATTAATTTTACCAGAAGAAACATAAAGAGAAAAGATGACATCAGAAAATGTGTAGGAACTACATGCTGCATCAAATATGGCGGTTTGGCAGAAAATATTATAATTGTTGAACAGAATCGACATCACTGCACTCTGTGCAAACCCATTTTCAGGGCACGGAGAAGACCAAGAGGCAGATGGATAGACAACATCGCAGGCTCACAATAGCCAATGCGATACACTTGGCTAAAGAACACAAACTTCCGCTCCCCACTACACTTCAGGGGAGGACTGAACAAGTAAAAGTAAAGTAAAGTACTCCTTGAGCAACGAAAGGTCACCAGTGGCACGGATATGTTTTTTTTCAAATTCACTGCCCATAGTGGCCTGATGAACCTAAATAACATGTGAAAATCTTCCCTGTACCATACATACACCAAACTAAGAATATGAGGTGCATACGTTCTGCACTTCTTCATGCTGCGGAATGCTGGAGAGCAACAGAATAACTTCTTCTTCTTCGATCCTTAACCACCGACCGTCAAAGCAGTCAGTGGCCATCACGCCTAGTGGCGTCTTGTAGGGCAACAACAAATTGATTCCACTTTGCACGGTCGGTGGCCATCCTTCGTACAGTGCCCCAACTCTGGTTCATTCTTTGCATCTCAGCCTCCACAGTCCTCTGCCAAGTTGTTTTTGGTCGGCCTCTCTTTCGCTTTCCTTCAGGGTCCAAAGCATAGCTGTTCTTGTGATGGCATCGGGGTCTCTTCTGAGGACATGACCAACCCAGCTCCAGCGTCTGCCAGCTATGATGGTGTGCATGTCCTCTTGCTTGCTACGAGTAAGCAGATCTTGGTTGGTGATGGTATTCGGCCAAAAGATGCGGTGAATTTTTTCTTAGGCATGTTGTGTGAAAAGAGGACAATTTTGACATTTCCTTCTCTGTGACTCTCCAGCATTCCGCACCACAGAGAAGCACAGAAAGCACGCAACTCTGGTATAATCTTAATTTTGTGCTTGTGCTGTATTGGGAGGACTTCCAGATGTTATTTAGGCTAAAGAAGGCTGTTCTTGCCTTATTCATTCTGATGTTGATGTCTTTGCCTGCCCCACCGTCTGGTGTTACTATGCTTCCTAGGTATGTGAAGGTATCTGTCTGTACCAATTGCTGATTCCTTACTGATATGGGCTCAGGGTTGCTCACATTGAGCGTCATGACCTCAGACTTCTTTAAATTGATGTTCAAGCCCACCTGCTGGCTAAATTTATTAAGTCTGTCCGTTTTTTTCCTGGATGTGTTGATGTGAATGTGCCAGCAGTGCAATGTCATCTGCATATTCCAGATCTTCCAATGTAGAAAATGTAGTCCATCTTATTCCTCTTGAACTGCCCTCTGTTGTCTGGCGCATCACCCAGTCTATGACTGTTAAAAAAAGAGTGGTTGATAAGGGGCATCCCTGTCGTACTCCTGTCTTCACCTCGAAGGCAACAGAATAAGAAGTGACCAAACTAAAATCTGTCCATACAACCCCCACCCAAGGAAGGAAAAGGATCCAGTTACACGCCCACTGAGGTGTAGTTGGAATTTGGTGTTAGGCCCATATTTTCTTGACCATCGGCACACTAGGTGTGATGTGGTCAGCATCACGCAGGTAGCCTTAACCTTCCCAGAATTGCTCTGGTACCCAATTCATGAGGCTGAGTCAACCCTGGAGCCTTTTGCGGTCTAAAAAATCCCACCTCAACTGGGAATCGAACCATGGACCACCGAACTAGGAAGCCAGTACACTGTGCTACCGTGGCTTCCAATCCACCTAAGGGAATTCTCAGATTTTTCTGGCTAAACATCCTCACAAACCAACAGTTTCTTATTCAGCACATCATCATAACATGCAGAATAAGGTTGATCATGTCCTCAGAAGAGACCATGACACCATTCCTACAACTGCCGTGCTATAGAGCTCAGAAAGAACAAAAGCAGTCCCAAAACAACCGTATGGAGAGAATTGTAGAAGCTAAGATAAAAAATATGAACCAGAGTTGGGCCACTTCACAAAAGATGCCATGAACTCAGCAAAGTGGAGAGAGTTTGTTCCTGTCCTATACGATGCCAGGCATAATGGTCACTCATTGCTTTGTGTTGCTGTCATTTTCGACGGAGTCATCTGTCAAGTTATTTGCTTATGTTTGTATCATAAGAATAATTGTGTCTTTACCTGCGATGTCAGGTTGATTAGGGGTTGTCTTCCCTTGTTTATTCATTCATTGTGTTTGACCTGTAGGGTCAGAGGTTGACAGTTCGGCGTAGGCCTATGGGAAGGTTTTTTAAGCGGGAGTGAGATATACTTCCGGGAAGCCGGAAGGTCCTGTTTTTCTGAAGGGACCAAGAGTCCATTGTTTTTCGGGGAGAATCTTCGAAGTAACTGCTATGGCAGTTTTCCCCAGTGAATCTCTGTGCGTCGGGATGACGACAGAATTCCTTGTGTTGTTCTGAGGATTCATTTGCCAGGTAATACCGACCTTTATGCATTATTACGCTTTTCGGTGGCAGAACATGTAAAGGATTACCTAGGGTGAACAGCAGTTCACGGATCCGCCATTTCAGAACTTATATATTTGTGCTCGAGGTAGCCATCCAAGACTGTTAGTCTTATATTGTCCAGAAATCCAGTGACGAAGATATATTGTGGGAGCCGCAGATTGGCGGAACTTCTATCTACAATAAGTATTACTGCAGGGTTGATGATAACCTATTTAACAGAAGTACACGGCCGACGTCAGAACGAGGCCTGTGCTTTCGGCTATTATACTACAGCCTGATATGTGCAATTGGCGGGGATGCCAAGTTGCACCTGTGTGTCAAAGTAACTAAGGCATCTGACGCGTTTAGTCAGAGACGCCAAGGGCGACGCTACGAACTGTCATTATTGAAGAACTTTGCTATTGACCATGCACGTCTATTCTGATGTTTACCTTTTTGAATGCCAAATGTATACCTATCGATGTCAGGTCAGCATGACCTTGTTACACTGACTGTTCCTGTTGATACTATGTGTGTTCCCGTCAATAAATGTCTTGAAACATGCCTGCAGTGTCAAAGCATCCTTGATTACTGCATGTGAGAGTATGGGTTGCAGGATCTACATCTATACGAGCCTAAACACATTCGCGCCTTCATTCGCACCCACACTCAATTCATCATACGCTCGCACTACACATCTAACAACATGTATACTGTCTTGGGCCAGTGATCACATCAACAAAGAAAAAAAAGACAGTTACATTTCTGGTGGACCAGTTACGTGGGCTCTTATGATACATTTCTTGTCGCCAATGTGGCCTAGAAACTTACATTTCTGATGGACCAGATCTGTGGGTTTAAAAAGAACAGAGCGAGCATTTGACATTATTGTTGACATTTATGGATCCAGAAATTTACATTCCTGGTTGGCTGTTACATGTATGATGTCTCCAGTTTTGTCGAGAAAGTTACAAGAAGGACAAGTACACATTACACTTCTGATCTGTGGGTCTAAGCTACACACGGGACAGCCGTAACACACAGCGCTAATTCTACACTTGCAAGTTTTGGCTACAACAGGACAGATATAGGTCATCAACGGTTGACCCAAATAAACAGTACGAGCATTTATATTATAATGCTACATAAAGCATAACAAGACATGTACTGAAGTTAACTACTAGGCATTTGCTACGTGGACCATAACTGCATAGAAGGCGGGTTCCTATTGTAAACAGTACTGCTGGTTGTTACACGTTTCATTCAACAACAGACTTTTCTAGGTCAGAGCATTCAAGCTACATTGTTGGAGGTCAAGTGTTTGTAAACAGTACGTGGAAATGGTAAACATTCAATGTGCAAGCCCTAATTTGAGAAGGTCATAGTAACTTTGGTTCGTGAATACCACTTTATGTTACAGTGGATTTGACGTTCAGTGCGCGTTTGACATTTCGTTTCTGTGTTCGCAAGGAGCAAGGAATTTATTTTAGTTTCAGCTGTGACTGAACTTGTTCTGCAACACATTGAAATTGATTGCTATATTATGTTACTTCTACTGTTTTTGGTGTATTTTTCTGCGGGTTTTTTCGGTTGGTGGGTCTTACGGTAAATATGCCACTTGATCGAGGCTTACTGTAAGCGTTCTATAGGTGCAAATTTTCTTAATTTGGAAATTTGCTAGTGACAATTGGTCGCTATTGATGTTAGCTGTGATGTAATTGTACTTAACGTTGTTTTTGTAATATTTTGTCTGTTTTTCAGTTTTGATTGTCGATTTGTTTTGTTTGTATTCTGTAGGTCTCTCTCCTTTCTTGTGTATTTCTCTACACATTTTTGGTTAAAACAGTGTTGCCATTTGTATTGTTTTGTATTTTTGTCTTTGTATTTTTTTTTGGTTGTACTACATTACTGTCATGCACAGTCTACATACACATACTTGGTCATGTTTTGATAATATTGATAAGGTAGACTCTTCATATAGAGTTTCTTAATAAAATATTATTATATAAGATATTTATACAAGTTCTTTGATAAAAGACTTGTTATCTACAAAGATTGAGACAAGGTGAAATACATATTCAAGTTCTTTATAAAAAAGACTTGTGCCCATAGTGAGTGGGATATAAGGGAATTTTTTTTTTTCCACAAGTACTCAAGTGATTTTTTGGGTACATTATAAACAAGAGGAACATACAAAGTCTTTGTCTAAGACTAAGACAGTAAAATAAAGTGAAGTGAGTATACAAGTCTAGCATTTCAGACTTGTCTCCCATTGAAGTGGGATAAGGTAATTTATTTAATTTTTTTTTCAGGTTTCTGATCTCATTAGACAAGATGTCTACATTGGACTACTTTATTACACAAGGGAGAGCCCTTGATAAAACTGGTCAACAGTTAGAACAATGGGCTGTTGCTCAGTATGACAAAGCATTAGCTGCAGAAGAGAAAAAAGCTCAGGCTGAAGAGAAAAAAGCTCAGGCTGAAGAGAAAAGATTAGAAAGAGAAGCTGCGGCGGAACAAAAAAGGCTAGACAGAGAAGCTGATATGGCTGCTGAACAAAAGAAATTGCAGATGCAGGTGGAGGAAAGGAGATTTGAAGCGGAACAGAAGAGATTAGACAAAGAAGCTGCTGCAGAGGAGAGGAAAGCTCAAGCTGCTGCAGAGGAGAGGAAAGCTCAAGCTGCTGCAGAGGAGAGGAAAGCTGAGGCTGAAATCAGAAAAATGGAACATGAGGAAAGAAAACAGAAGATGGAACTTGATGAAAAACTCGCAACTTTGGAGTTAGAGAAATTGAAATTGGCGAGTACGGGTGCTCAGCAAACAACTTCGAGTACGACAAGGGAGTTTGTTAGTAGGATTAAATTGCCTCATTTCAATCCTTTAAAGGATGACGTAGCAGATTATCTAGATA
This sequence comes from Oreohelix idahoensis, assembly GCA_024509875.1. Taxonomy (NCBI): domain Eukaryota; kingdom Metazoa; phylum Mollusca; class Gastropoda; order Stylommatophora; family Oreohelicidae; genus Oreohelix; species Oreohelix idahoensis. The sequence continues at coordinate 179,719 of JAMPIV010019705.1, forward strand.
GATTCCAATTTTTGTGCGATACGCATAACATAAAAAAGGAAAAATATGTTGAACAACTGATGCCATTTTTTACAGGTGACACAGTGACTACTCTTATGACAATAGACGAACATGAGAGGACTAATTATGATGTTGTCAGGGCAGCATTACTAAAAAAAAATCAACTAAAACAAGAAGACTATCGTCTTCGTTTTAGGACAATGTTGCCAGAAAATGGAGTAGATTTCTCTGATTTTGTTACAAAGATACGTCGTACATTTACACGATGGGTTGAGTTGTCTCAGATTGAGAAAACATATGAAGGTCTAATGGACTTATTATTGCGAGATAAGGTTTTGTCATCTGTTAATGATTCTTTTCTTGCATTCCTTCATGAGCGTAAGCCTAAAAACTTAAAAGAAATGGAGGAATATTGTTGTCAGTATGCCACAGCACATCCCCATGCTACAGTTAGCAATTCTAAAGTGAAAGAAGGGTTGCCAGCTGCTTCGGCAACACCATATGGCCCTAATTTCAAAAAAAAAAATTTCAGGGTGCTCAACAAAATTGGAATAGGGGAAGTAATCAAAATTACACTCAGAAGCGGAGTAATCCAACACATGATGGTTCTTCGTCTATGCAGTGGAGACAAGATGGTAGTTCTCGTAATTTTAGTGGTAATAATTTGAGACACTTTCGCAAAGGCTATCCAAATAATAATTATTCAAATTTTCGAGGTAATCATTCTCGACGTCAAGATTATGACGATGGTGAATTTAGAAACCGGGATTCAAACCGGAATGATGATTACAATAGGCAATATGATAACAATTACAGGGGAAATGATAGTCGAAATAATTACAGGGGAAATGATAGTCAAAATAATTACAGGGGAAATGATAATCGAGGTAGACCTAGGTTTAACAAGAAAAGACCTTACCAACAGGCAAACTCTGCGCAACAAGAGTTTGATGGAGCCTGTAATACAGTAAATGATAGTGGTAACTCTAGGGCTATCACTGGTTGTGCTTTCGATTTTGGGAGAGCAACTGAATGCCCCCAATGCTTAACATTGTTTGACTCATCGACTGTATCTACGCTAAGTTGTGGTCACCCTCTTCCTGCTCTACCTGCTACAGTTGCGCATGATGGGAGAGGATCTCTCATCTTAGATAAAGGTCTAATAAATGATAGGCTAGTCTCAGTACTTTTCGATTCGGGATGTACTACCGTCGGGGTTAAGGAGTCTCTGATAGATCCTTGCTGTGCCACTGGAAAAACAATCAAATGTGTTACATTTGGTGGTACTATGGAAAGTTATCCTACTGCTATTATTAGGATTGACACTCCTTTCTTCACAGGAGATGTCCATGCATGTCTTCTTCCTAATCCTATTGCGGATCTTATAATCGGTCGTATTCATGGGGTTAAGGAATGCACCCCGCAACAAATTGCTAGTTGGGAAGAAAGAAACATTCAAACGGTCAATGCAGTGGTGACAAGAGCTCAAGCTCTTAATCCCCCGACTTCATCTGATAATAGTAATGAAGTTGATAGCCAAGACGAGCACTTGGTGATTTCCCATGACTCGTTTGTTAAACGTCAAGAAGAGGATCCTTCTTTGAAGAAATACTTCCTTCTTGCAAAGAAAGGGGATCCCAATCAAAATACGAATCACAAATCGTATATTACTATGAAGAATGGTATATTGGTACGAATGGTAAAACACTCGGACAAGTCTATGCATTCGCAAATTCTTGTGCCTAAGTGTATGAGAGCCTTAATTCTTCGGCATGCACACGATTCTCAGTGTGCTGGACACATGGGTTTTTCCAGAACTAAAACTAGAGTCCTTGCGTCATTCTTTTGGCCATTCGTGAATAAAGACATCCGAATTTATTGCCGATCTTGCAAAATTTGTCAAGAGGTCAAGTCTAGGGGTCCGAGACATGCTGCTCCTATTCAGGCTGCAGATATTCCGATTCGGCCGTTTCAGAAAATGGCTATAGACATCATTGGTCCGTTCAAAATTAAGTCAGCCAGAGGACACCAATTTATCCTCACTTGCGTGGACATGTGCACGCGTTGGCCAGAGGCTATTCCTCTGAAGAGCATATCAACTGTCGATATCGCTGATGCTCTTTGGCTCGTATTTTCTCGTCTGGGATTCCCCGGAGAAATACTGTCGGATCACGGCACTCAGTTAATTTCGGACGTTATGTCTCAGGTAATGGCTACGCTAGACATTAAAAGGTCTCTCAGTAGTATTTATCATCCAATGTCCAATGGATTGGTAGAACGTCTTAACAGGACACTAAAGAACTTACTTGGCAAGATAACGGAGGATCATCCTGAAGATTGGGACAGGGTTTTACCTGCAGTCCTCTTTGCCTATAGAGAGGTTCCCAACGAGCATACAGGGTTTTCTCCTTTCGAACTTGTCTTTGGCGCGCAACCGCGCGGGCCAATGTCCTTGTTACACGATTTGATAACTTCCGATAATATTGACGATGATACACAATCGTCATATGAATATGTTATAGCTCTTAGAGAAAAGATTATCGAATCGTGCAGGTTAGCAACTTCATCTTCCGAATTTGCGAAAGAAAAAGCTAGGCGATTTGCTAACAAGAAAAGACGCCTACGTCAACTTTGTCCTGGAGACAAAGCATATGTCTTACTGCCCTCAAGAGAGAATAGACTTCTCATTTCTTGGAAGGGTCCATACACTATAGTCTCGAAAATTTCTGATGTCGACTATATTGTCGATGTGGATGGAAGGCATAAAACCTTCCATATAAATATGCTAACAGAGTTTATTGAACGTCCAGACTATTTACAGCCTATTTTCCAGGCGACGGACGACTCTCCAGTTCAACATGGTCACATCTCATCCCTGTCTGTTATACAGGATGAGGAAACTATTTTTTCTGACGTGAACTTACCTCTTCCTACGATTCCACTTACTTCAACGGAATCGTGGAGAGACGTTACAGTCTCTTCCAACTTGTCTTTTGAGGAACAACGTCAAGTATCCTCTACGTTACAATCATATCAGGATGTCCTTACCGACATTCCTGGACACACAGATGTCATAGAACATGACATCATACTTACTGATCGTAATCCGATCAGAGTAAGACCATACCCAATACCTATTCATTTTCAAGCACAAGTCGAGAAAGAATTGGATGAAATGATTCAACTACAAATAATTGAACCATCCACTTCAGCTTATTCTTCGTCGATAGTTATTGTTCGAAAGAAAGACAATAACATACGTCTTTGCGTTGATTATCGCAAATTAAATCAAGTTACGAAGTTCGATGCTGAACCTATGCCGTTATTAGATGATCTACTTATTAGACTTTCTAAAGCTAAATTCTTTACTAAACTAGACTTGTCGAAAGGTTATTGGCAAGTCCCATTGACGGAACACGCCAAACCTCTCACTGCTTTTTCGACACCTAGGGGTCTGTTTCAATGGAATTTTATGCCTTTCGGGCTTATGAACGCCCCAGCGACTTTCGTACGCATGATGCGACGAATTCTATCAGATCGTGCAGATGTCATTGCATATTTAGACGACATCTGTCTTTTCAGCGATACTTGGGAAGAACACTATGTGGGTCTAAAGGAATTGCTATCTACTCTACGTGAGCATAGTTTGACTGCTAAACCCTCTAAAGCTTTTGTTGGGTTTAGTGAAATTTCCTTCCTAGGTCATCGAGTTGGTCATGGTCTGTTGAAGACAGAGGACCAAAACATTTCAAAGATATTAAATATCTCGGTTCCGAAGACAAAAAAGCAAGTGCGTAGTCTCTTGGGATTGATACAATTCTATGGAAGATTCATTGAGAATCTGTCCTCCATTATGGCACCACTTTCAACGTTATTGAAAAAAGGTTCTCCTAATATGGTGCGTTGGTCCCAAGAATGCCAATCTTCATTGGATCAGGTTAAGAATTTGTTCTCATCTCATCCTATCTTAAGACTACCGACGATTGATAAGACTTTTGTCCTTCGTAGTGATGCCTCTTCCACTGGCATTGGAGCGGCACTAATGCAGGAATATTCAGGAACTCTGCATCCTGTAATGTATATTTCTAGGAAGCTGAATGCGGCAGAAAGGAATTACTCGGTTTTGGACCGTGAATTGTTGGCTATGGTTTTGGTCCATTCTTAAGCTACAAAGGTTCCTTCTGGGCGCGCATTTCTTTATGGAAACCGACCAAAAAGCTCTTACGGCTATGCAAAGTAAGGATTTGAAGAGCTCGAGATCTACTCGTTATGCTATTGCTCTTCAGCCTTTCCATTTCACGGTGCGAGCTATCCGTGGTTCGGATAATGTGATGGCGGACATATTGTCTAGATGCCCACATGATTCCAGTTAAATCTTGTGTCCTAGTTTTTCCTGATATATTTTCAGACTTAGGTCTGTCCTTAATATCATAATATGTTGTAATACAAATGTATTTGGATGATGTTTAGATAATTTAACAAATTTCATTTTGTCCATCCATCAGTGATATGTTGCTAAAATAGCATTGACATTTGTATATTGCTATGATTATATTATTTAGTAATGTTTGATATATGATTGGTATTGCCAGCAACTTAGGTTTCTTGAATGGTATCCCTTAGTTTGTTTGGCTTAAAGGAAATATTTTCTCCTATGTTGGGAGATGATTTGTACCCTCTTCTATTGTACCTGATATTAGGTTCATTGTTTGCATGAGCACAGAAGTGATACTGGTGCTATCTTGCTCATGAACATATTAAAAAAAAAAAAAAAAATTGCATTTTTTTTTTTTTACAGGGGGGGTGGTAGTAATGTTGCTGTCATTTTCGACGGAGTCATCTGTCAAGTTATTTGCTTATGTTTGTATCATAAGAATAATTGTGTCTTTACCTGCGATGTCAGGTTGATTAGGGGTTGTCTTCCCTTGTTTATTCATTCATTGTGTTTGACCTGTAGGGTCAGAGGTTGACAGTTCGGCGTAGGCCTATGGGAAGGTTTTTTAAGCGGGAGTGAGATATACTTCCGGGAAGCCGGAAGGTCCTGTTTTTCTGAAGGGACCAAGAGTCCATTGTTTTTCGGGGAGAATCTTCGAAGTAACTGCTATGGCAGTTTTCCCCAGTGAATCTCTGTGCGTCGGGATGACGACAGAATTCCTTGTGTTGTTCTGAGGATTCATTTGCCAGGTAATACCGACCTTTATGCATTATTACGCTTTTCGGTGGCAGAACATGTAAAGGATTACCTAGGGTGAACAGCAGTTCACGGATCCGCCATTTCAGAACTTATATATTTGTGCTCGAGGTAGCCATCCAAGACTGTTAGTCTTATATTGTCCAGAAATCCAGTGACGAAGATATATTGTGGGAGCCGCAGATTGGCGGAACTTCTATCTACAATAAGTATTACTGCAGGGTTGATGATAACCTATTTAACAGAAGTACACGGCCGACGTCAGAACGAGGCCTGTGCTTTCGGCTATTATACTACAGCCTGATATGTGCAATTGGCGGGGAGTGCCAAGTTGCACCTGTGTGTCAAAGTAACTAAGGCATCTGACGCGTTTAGTCAGAGACGCCAAGGGCGACGCTACGAACTGTCATTATTGAAGAACTTTGCTATTGACCATGCACGTCTATTCTGATGTTTACCTTTTGAATGCCAAATGTATACCTATCGATGTCAGGTCAGCATGACCTTGTTACACTGACTGTTCCTGTTGATACTATGTGTGTTCCCGTCAATAAATGTCTTGAAACATGCCTGCAGTGTCAAAGCATCCTTGATTACTGCATGTGAGAGTATGGGTTGCAGGATCTACATCTATACGAGCCTAAACACATTCGCGCCTTCATTCGCACCCACACTCAATTCATCATACGCTCGCACTACACATCTAACAACATGTATACTGTCTTGGGCCAGTGATCACATCAACAAAGAAAAAAAGACAGTTACAGCGAATCCAGAAACCTGATTTATGCTATCATCTGCAAGAGATGTGGCATGACCTATATTGGTGAAACTGGCAGGCGTTTGGCAGACAGGTTTCGTGAGCACTTGAATGACATTTATCATGACAAACATTTACCGGTGGCCCTTCATTTCAATAGGCCTGACCATGCAGGTAATTCTGATATTCATGTTACTGCCCTCCTTTCATGTGCCGGTAATGACAAGACTCGCTTTTCGTTGGAGAATCGCCTTATTTTTAAAATGGTTGTTTTAGCTCCCGATGGTTTGAATATCCAACATCATTTTGCATAAATTCTGGTAGCTTTTCTCTTTTTCATTCTTTATTCGTTGCCTTTTAGATCTATCTTCTTATGTTTTTGTTTTGGTTCGTATCTTTTTATATCTTTGGTTTTGTCGCTATCGTATGTCCCTTCCTTGCGATTTCTGTGACGGAGTACTGCTGCTTTCTTTCACAGATTCTTTGGATTGAGCTGAGATAACATTTATTAGTTCATCAGTTTTGTTTATTCTCTTTTTTTCGTTTCGTTGATTATTTACTTTCTTGGTTCGGTATTTCTGTTAGATTTTACTATTTTCTTGTATTATTATTGTTCTTTTTCTCTCATCACTGTGGTTGTTTACTTTTTCCATCTGCTTGTATCGCCCATTTGTTGTATATTTCTCATCACCATATAGTTTTTTTAGTACCTGTATGTATTTTTGTCTTTGTCACCTGTTTGTGGCTGACGAAGGGTAAAACCCGAAACGTCCCTTGTTTCTTGTGAAACGTTATTTGTAAAACTGATCACATACCGTTTTATTGGTTTTAATACTTATATTCCTTACCAATTTTACAGCAGCCCCTTAATTTATTTACTTACACTATACTACTACCATTGCTGCTACCCTGTTTTCGTTTCGTGACTGGTGTATTTTATGTTCTTCTTATTTAATATTTTTACATTTGTTCATTATGCCTTATCAGAAACAGTTGATTTCTTCTCTTCATTCTTTTATTACCTATTCATTTTCTCTCATGCCTTCTGATATATCTCGTACTGCTTCTGACTTAGCCTTTACTATTTACAAGAAGACACGCTGTACATGTCACATTAATTTTCTCAAGAACTGTCTCCGTGCTAGGGTTATTCCCAAAGGGTTTGTCTCTAGCTTCCATCTATCAGCTGGACTTCCTCATCCTGCTGACCAGTACCGCTTACAACAGGTTGAGAAGAAATGTTCCTTCCAACGTATGAGGTGCGTCATTGCTATACATAAACGCCAGCTGACTGAGTTTGAACTTTCCAAAATCATACCTTACTCAACAACTACGTCAACTGACTTCGTCGTGCCCGGCAGCGTTCCCTCTTATTCGCACTATTATCCATGACACGAATAGGGAGCTGTATACTCGTTTGTGCACGCAGAAAAAAGAGAAATTGTGCCGCCTCCGTCCGCAACCTCCTTCAGGGTCCTCTATTCAGTCTTCTACCCACGCTAAAGTTATTTGCATTCCTCCAGATTTGCATCTGTCTCCTGATGAATTGTCTGTCCTGAGTAAAGGTCTTAAGTTTGTTCCTCTTCGTTCTAATTTTGATAAATATTCTCTGCTTCAAGATGTTCACAGCTTCCATCGCCGCATGCGTATTAAATATTACCATCGTAAGGGTAAGGATTCTACCAGGGTTTCCGATACTGATGACATCTTTCGTCGTTTTGACAAACCTAAACTAGACTGGACTCCAGCTCCAGGAGCTTCTCGTGCTCTGGATTTATATATTGCCAATACTTTACATGACATTGACCAGCTCAATCTGCGCCGTCTCCGTCGATTTAACCTCACGTCTTCTGAATGGCGGGCATTATCACGCCTTAAAAACCGTGATGATATTGTTATCAAGCCGGCAGACAAAGGTGGTGCTGTGGTTGTTTGGCGTAAGGACTTATACATTCATGAAGAGTTACACAGCTAGGTAACACTACCTTTTACTCACCTTGTTCTGGTGACGCTAAGTCCGTAATAATCTTACTGTTTATGAGACTATCCGTGGCCTGGTCCATGATGATCTTCTTCCTTCTGGTGCTTTATCTCTCCATATTTTTGATAGTAGTCTTGGTAAGCCTTCCTTTTACATGCTTCCTAAGGTGCATAAAATTGCTAACCCTGGTAGGCCTATTGTTTCAGCATGTTCTTGTCCCACTGAACGTATTTCTGAATTCCTTGATAGTATTTTCCAGCCTTTAGTCGCCAATCTGCCTTCTTATTTGAAAGACACTACTCATGCTATCACTACTTTTGATTCGATCAGATTCACGTCTGATCGTACTTACCGTCTTTTCCTCCTAGATGTTTGTTCCCTTTATACTTCTATTCCACATGCTGATGGTCTGAAGGCACTCTGTAGAGCCCTTTTCGTAGACCTCTACACTCCTTTACAGATGAAGGTAGTCTCATATTATTAATATGTTGTCCTACCTCTGTAATAAACTTTACGCACCGACTTACATGAGAGTAAGTCTTATTGGTGAGTTTGATTTCATTAGCGCACGGTTGTGCACTAAGGCGTATAGGGGTTATCCCGTCCGCACGTGTATCTAGACAGTCGGTTGACGTCATGTGTGGGTTTGAGAAGCAAGAATCCCGAGTTCTACTAATGAAGCTTTGGGAGCTCGAGACCCGTGTTTTGAGTAAAGTATTTTATATTTAGACCCGGTCCTGCGGATTAGCAGTCGTAGCCGGTGGTCGTCCACGTAAGTGTTGAGTCGTTGGAAGAGCCAAGTATGTACTTATTATAATAATAATGATTGTTCTCCAAAGTCGTGAGTATCTAGTCGATGACAGGTAACTAGCCTGTACCGAAATGGATTCACAGCTGAAGATATATTTTTGTATGCCAGTAAATGCCTATCAAAGGGATCGGCGGTAACTACCGTGGACCTACGTTATCTATATAATATTAGGAAGCCGTTGGGGTCAGTCTCGGCTTACACAAGAGGTAATTCAAGTATCAATGCCTAAGTAACTTTACATGCCTAGAAGGTATTTAGTAGGAACCTGCACCTACGTTCTACTATGATTAGTTGATGAGGACTTCTTTATAAATGAACATACTCAAGATCGGGATCTTAGATACTACCAAGTATAATGAGAATCTCCTGTCCTTGAGGAAAGGTCAACCGTGATCAATATAACCTTGTACTTAACTACTTCATGACCTTTATGACTATTGATGTATTAACTCAGAGACCTGGTCAGAATTTGCTTGAGGATTCTTCTGAGACTATTTATTTGAATTTTTATTGAGGACATGCGTCCACAATCATCATGTTGAATTACCTATTAACCGTCAACGTTGAATGTTTCGTCCCGTATGATGTGATGTCAATAAACAATGTATGAACTTTTCAAGTAACGAGTTTGACTATCACCGTATTGGCACTTGTTGATGTGCCTACGTTGAGTTTGCATCTTACTGCATCAAGAATTAATATATTCGCGAAAACAGCACGATTGACTCAAGAACACAAACAGTCCCAACAATATAGTCAAAAACATATCCAGCTTCAACAATATGGCGGCGCAGTGTGCTCTGAAAATATCCAGTTTTCAGTAGTGGAATCGAACTCAAGCCTACATTCAAACTCGGTTGAACAGAAATATGTTATCTTTCAAGGCGACAACATCTTGGACCTTGCAGCAATTCTAACGGGCATCCTATGTCAAGGACAACCCAGGGATTTTAACTGTCAAGTTTCGACATTTGACTCCGTCATTACAGTACTTCAAGTAGATGACTTAAGCATGCAGTCCCGGATGCGAGGGATATTGTTTTTTTAGCCGGTTGAGATAAGTAAAAACGTCGTGTTGTTATTACACCGTTTTACGTTTAACTGTGCCTTGACTTAGTAATATGTCCACTACTCTTTATTCATGTTGCATGTTCTATGTTTGATGTTTATCGTGGGAGGTTGGGAATGGCGACTTGGGACGGAAAAAAATACCAGTTTCACCACAGGTCCGTCTTGAGTGTTCTATAGGAATTATTTTGCAGACTTCCCTCAGTGGAATGTTCCTATGCGTGAGCATAGAAGGATCTTTGGTCCACTGTGTCTGGTAGTCTGTGACACCTGACTGTTTAGTTGTAACGTCAAGTTTTAATCGTTGTTTTTGGTAGTTATTTTACTCATACCTTAGTTTTATAATGTATTTTGTTAGTATTATGCGTCCTTCTAACCTGACTGTCGTTCAGTTTCTTACACCATTGATGTCTATACACTGTGTTGTCAACTGTCTTGTGTATTATCTGATCGTAGATGTCATCGTAATTTTTTACGACATTCCATTTTAGTTCCACATTTTTATTTTAGTTGATTTCTACGATTGTGTCCATTTGTCTTTGATTTTCGTGTCTTGTCAGTATTGTGCCTATTGTCTGTCACGTTATTGCTTTCATAACATTTCATTGCGTAAATTACTTTATTAATTATTAATATAATTGCCTATTATATGACTTGATTTTACCGTTCTAGGACAGGAACGAAGACCACTTGGTATAGTAACACTTATTAGAGTGAACAAAATTATTAGACATAATGGATATTTTGGATCATTTTCTCCGGGAGGGAGATAGAATAGGTAAATGGGATTCAAGTTGTGAGGAATATGCCATTGAACATTTCTTACTTCAAATTACCCAGGACCTCAAGAATTTTGCTTTTCTTAGGTGTGGATATGGCTTTTCACAAGAGAAAGCAGTGAGACTTGCTAAATTATTATCCACCATTTTTTATGATGAAGGAAAAATAACTACTCAAGACAGTAGTGTTATTGAGGTGGATGAGTTGAAGAAAACCATAACGAAGCACAAGGGTAGGGAGATTGCCCTTACGAATGAGCTGCTACAGCAAAAAGGAGAATATGAGAAGAAGTTGTTGGCTATAGATTTTGAAAATGCTGAGTTGAAGAATAAAGTGACGGTGTTGATAGAGGATAATAAGAAATTTCATGACTCTTCTTTTAGGCAGAAAAGAGAGTTAGATAATGAGGTGACCTCCTTAATGAACATATTTTTCGAAGAAGATAGTGACGATGAAAATAAACCTATTGCTATTAATACTACTTTGCAGATAGATTGCAATACACAAGTGGCTCAAATTCAGAGCCTGACATCTGAGGTAACTCTTTTGAGAGAAAAGTGTAATATGAAAAAAACGATGGAACAAAACATGAAAGTTTTGGATAAGAAGATAGCAGATCTTACCTTGGCAAATCAAGAACTCAGGAATCTTCTATGTCAACAGGAGAAAGTGTCTCAGGAAAAACAGATAAATATTGAAAAATTACTCATGGAGAAAAATGAGTTAAATAATGAAGTACGCTCAGTAAAAAAATTACTTGACAAGGAGAAGAAGGTCATTGAAGAATTTGATAAGTTAAATATGACTATGAAGACAGACTGTCATGCTCATTTGGCTCAGATTCAAGAACTTACATCTGAGATTCCTCTTTTGAAATTAAGGGTTGAGGAGCTTACGAATAGCCATCAAAATGCCATTGAGGCACTTGAAAGAGAAAAGGCCATTAATAAAGAACATGTCAGGAAACACACTATCGATGTTGAACACCTAACTCAAACTGCTGCTGCAGAACTCGAAGTTAAAGATTTAAATATTATGAATGGGATTGCTAGAGAGCTAGAACAAGTCAAAATGAATTATGAGAAGTTGAAGTCAGATTATGTAGAGTTGAAAATAGAAGCTGAAAAACAGAAAAAATTGATAATGAATCTTAGAGATAGAAAAATCAGAAAGGGAAATAACAAGAATTGCAATTCTTTTAAAGGGAAACAATTTTGTCAAACTTCTCTATATAATGTATCTTCTAGCCAATCTCACAGATCACAAGATTTTCATCAAAATAATTTTGGAAATAATCAAATCAATAATTATCATCATAATGGGAAATTTAGATTACAATCTTTCAATAACAGACAAGGTTATCAAAATAGACAGAATGGTCAATGGCACAATGGTAATAGTCATACTAACCGTGATTTTAACGTAAACAAAAATGCAAATACTAGCAATTTTGGGGATAATAATCAGAATCGATCGCGTCGAAGAGATAGATCGTCGAGTAGTACACGTAGACATTCTAATGTCGCTTTGAGTGATACACATTCAAACAAGGAACAGGATAATAATGTTAATGCACATAGTGCTATGTCATGTTCTCTGGATTTCGAACAGGTCAAGTCTTGTGATGAGGGTAATACCCCATTCCAGCCCAGGGCGATCACAACGCCACGATGCGAACATGTGTTGCCCAGCCTACCAGCGGCTTGTACGGCCACGTCAGCTACTGACTATGGAACAGGAAGCCTTAAATTAAATAAGGGTTTTTTAAATTCCATTCCATGTTCTCTTTTATTTGACTCAGGTTGTAGCACAATCGGTGTACGGACTTCGCTGGTCAACCCATCATGTGCTACTGGCCAGACCGTGCAGTGCGTGACTTTTGGAGGGACTGTGGAGATTTTTCCTACAGCTATAGTTAACCTTCATACACCATTTTTTTCAGGAAAAATTCACGCATGCCTTCTTCCTGCACCTATAAGTGATATTATACTTGGCCGCATACATGAGGTTAAAGAGTGTACCCCACAGCAGATTGCTGATTGGGAAGAGCGAAATATACATGATACCCGTGCATTTACGACTATTCCTAGATTTGTTTCACATACATATATTGCTAAATTGCTATGTAATGATAAGATCTTGGAATCTAGCATCGAAAATGATTCCATTGTTCATTACGCCACTGTTGCTAATGCATTACAGCCTTTACGACATGCGTCCATTCTTAAGAAGGATATTAAGGTTTCAACGCAACCTGTGAAGACTAGTAAGTCATTCCGGGGGACATATACCTTCCCTCGACTTGATCAGCAGGCAACTGATCGTAAGAAAAAAGTTACGTTTGAGAAAAAGGAAAATGATGTTCCTAATAAAAATAAGAGTAGTTGTAACTCCGTTGGGAAAATTAATACCAATAAGGTTGCCAGTAAGATTTTAACTTTGTCCAGCAAGCAGGTGTCTACGACATGCCGTACACCTACACATTTGTCTGGCATAAGTAGTAATAATCAAGTACAAAAGTATGGTACATTTAAGAATAATCCTACAGGTATAAATAATAAATATTATAATATACCTAAGAGGACTAATGTTACCCATCAACCTTGTTCACATTCGTGTGACTACGGTACCACTTATATTGGTAGAGGTGCATCTTCTCGCACCATCCTTGTGCAAAATCTGCCACAGCGAACTAGTTGGCAAGCACTAGGAGATTTTCTCAACCACACGGCAGACGTTAGGTTCGTGCGTCTGTTACCTCATACCAATAACAGGTATGGTGACGCCGTGGTTACTTTTAGGACCAATAGAGATGCTCGCATGGCTATCGAGCGGGATAATGGTGTGTATTTCCACCACCATTCTCTCCGATTACAATTGGTTCCCGATTCTGCGTCACGCAGATAGTAACCTACGGATATTTGATTTCACATTCTTTGATGACTCAGCCTATGCAGTCATCATCTCTTTCTTGTAATAGTTACTTGTTCTTTTTCTAGTTTTCATGAACTATTCCAATGGAATTTTATGCCTTTCGGGTTAGTCAACGCTCCTGCCACGTTCGTACGCATGATGCGTCGAACCCTATCTCATCATCCCAACGTCATTGCGTACATAGACGACATTTGTCTTTTCAGTGACTCATGGGAAGTACATTTAAAAGGATTAAACTCATTACTGTCCACGTTACAATATCATAACTTAACTGCTAAGCCATCAAAGGCATTTGTGGGTTTCCACGAGATTTCTTTTTTGGGGCACCGTATTGGTCGCGGTATGTTATATACAGAGGACAGTAATGTCTCTAAAATCCTTAACATCTCCACACCTAAAACAAAGAAACAAGTGCGATCTCTACTAGGACTAGTACAATACTATGGGAAATTCATACCACATCTTTCGTCCATTACTGCTCCTTTCTCTTCATTACTTAGGAAAGGTGCAGCTAACGTGATTCGGTGGTCTAACGAACATCAAATCGCGTTGGATATCATAAAGAATTTTTTTTCGGATCCTCCTGTGTTAAGGTTGCCTAATGAGAATTTGCCATTTGTCTTACGCAGCGATGCTTCTAATTACGGCGTGGGAAGTGTCTTACTACAAGAATATAATGGCACCTTCCATCCAGTTCTCTATGTGTCACGGAAGTTAACCCCAACTGAACAGAATTACTCAGTTTTAGATAAGGAACTTCTCGGGCTTGTTTGGTCAATAAATAAACTTTAGAGATATCTGCTTGGATCACACTTTATTGTGGAATCAGACCAAAAAGCGCTTACTGCACTCAACACAAAGGCCGTGAAATCTGCCAAATCTACTAGGTATGCGATCGCTCTACAACCATATAGTTTCACGATTCGATCCATACCTGGCACACAGAATGTTCTCGCTGACATCTTGTCGAGATGTCCGAATGAATCGAGTTAGCAGCTACGCACTAAAGACAACTGAACTTCGACACTGACAGTTCGTCGAGTGTAACTTTTTACGTGTGATACCTCGATTATAAGAGTCATTAACATTCAGTCAAGTGAAATCTACAATGCTTATGTATCAAAATAACATAGAACGTTAAGGTATATGACTATCTTTGTGAAAACAACATTCACTTAATTATGACATTGAAGAGATAATAACGTTGGAAAAGGATTATATTTTCTCACTGAAATAACATTTCTAGCACTTTGATTTCTTCGTGGAACTGAACTTGTTATATTATAAACTGTTCACTAACAGGAAAATGGAACTTTCGGTATTTAAGGAATTAATAACATTATTAGAGTGAAATAAATGAATTAATTAGATTATTAAACTTAGATACTTAGTTAGTTAAAATAATGATTAATGTAATTAACTATACAATATTTAAGTGGATTTATCAATATTAGTATTTAAGCACATTAATTTAACATTAGTACTTTAATTAGTACCACAAAAGGACTTAGAGACACAGTTAAGTGCGTTGATCTTACACGTGTTTAAATTCTATTCTTTCATTTTTATTCATTTTTTCACTTGTCATTTTAAATGCATATCCATCACTTTTCTGTTTATTCATTGGTTTCTCATCATTTCTTTGTATTTGCGTTTACATTTGTTTTAATTCAATATTTCTAATATGATATTTTATTTCATTGACCACATTGTACCAAAGGTGTGCAATTGTGGATGTATGCTTTTATGCATACCTTTTGTTGTTTGATTTAGCTGGAATTTCATATTTTATTATTTTTATCATGATATATTGGTAAAATAGGAATATGTAAACTTGACTTACCTCTAGTGTCGAGTATTAAAGAAAAAAATTAATATAATTAATTTTTTTGGGGGGATTGGTAAGGAATCTGTAGAGCCCTTTTCATAGACCTCTACACTCCTTTACAGATGAAGGTAGTCTCATATTATTAATATGTTGTCCTACCTCTGTAATAAACTTTACGCACCGACTTACATGAGAGTAAGTCTTATTGGTGAGTTTGATTTCATTAGCGCACGGTTGTGCACTAAGGCGTATAGGGGTTATCCCGTCCGCACGTGTATCTAGACAGTCGGTTGACGTCATGTGTGGGTTTGAGAAGCAAGAATCCCGAGTTCTACTAATGAAGCTTTGGGAGTTCGAGACCCGTGTTTTGAGTAAAGTATTTTATATTTAGACCCGGTCCTGCGGATTAGCAGTCGTAGCCGGTGGTCGTCCACGTAAGTGTTGAGTCGTTGGAAGAGCCAAGTATGTACTTATTATAATAATAATGATTGTTCTCCAAAGTCGTGAGTATCTAGTCGATGACAGGTAACTAGCCTGTACCGAAATGGATTCACAGCTGAAGATATATTTTTGTATGCCAGTAAATGCCTATCAAAGGGATCGGCGGTAACTACCGTGGACCTACGTTATCTATATAATATTAGGCAGCCGTTGGGGTCAGTCTCGGCTTACACAAGAGGTAATTCAAGTATCAATGCCTAAGTAACTTTACATGCCTAGAAGGTATTTAGTAGGAACCTGCACCTACGTTCTACTATGATTAGTTGATGAGGACTTCTTTATAAATGAACATACTCAAGATCGGGATCTTAGATACTACCAAGTATAATGAGAATCTCCTGTCCTTGAGGAAAGGTCAACCGTGATCAATATAACCTTGTACTTAACTACTTCATGACCTTTATGACTATTGATGTATTAACTCAGAGACCTGGTCAGAATTTGCTTGAGGATTCTTCTGAGACTATTTATTTGAATTTTTATTGAGGACATGCGTCCACAATCATCATGTTGAATTACCTATTAACCGTCAACGTTGAATGTTTCGTCCCGTATGATGTGATGTCAATAAACAATGTATGAACTTTTCAAGTAACGAGTTTGACTATCACCGTATTGGCACTTGTTGATGTGCCTACGTTGAGTTTGCATCTTACTGCATCAAGAATTAATATATTCGCGAAAACAGCACGATTGACTCAAGAACACAAACAGTCCCAACAATATAGTCAAACCCATTTCCACACCAACACACTCCAATTTTTTCTCGACCAGCGTACTGATCTTACTATAAGTACAGGTCCGCTTCTTCGCCTTGCTGAGTTGGTTCTTATTCTCAACTCTTTTGAGTTTAATGGCCAATTCTTCAACCAAATCAGTGGCGTTGCTATGGGTACTAAGATGGGCCCTAGCTACGCTTGCCTGTTTATGGACCACTTTGAATATTTGGTCTTTCAAAGTTATGATGGACCAATACCTGAGTTTTACCGCCGCTATATTGATGATGGTATTGGTATTACAGACATGTCTGAGGTAGACCTCCGTCGATTTATTGACTATGTTGGTAATTTCAATCCTGCCATCAAATTCACTTCTGAAATCTCTACGACCTCAGTGAACTTCCTTGACATCACTGTGACTATTAGTCCTACTTGTCTTAAAACGTCTGTCTATTATAAGGTTACTGACGCTCATGGTTTCCTTCTTTATACTTCATCGCATCCTCTTAGTTGTAAAAATTCCATTCCCTTTTCTCAACTTCTTCGCTTGCGTCGGTTATGTCACGATGATGATGATTTTCATCAGCGAGCTCAAGAGATGCTTGAGTTCTTTCGCCGACGTCTTTATCCAGAACATGTTTTATCTGATGCCCTTAATCGTATCACACTCGTCACTCGTCAGACGGCACTCACTACTAAACCTTCTGTCCAATCTGACAGACTCAAACTGGTTCTAACTTTCCATCTTCACTGTCTGGCGGTAAAGAGAATTCTGTTTCGACATCTGCCTATTCTTAACTCTGATCCTGATACCAAAGAGTTGTTTCGTGATACACCTTTGGTAGCTTATCGTAGGGATAGGAATTTTAGGGACATACTAGCCCGTCTTACTTTGGTACTAAACCGTGCCAATGCCGGATATGTAAGACCTGTCCGTTTGTACTCCAAACTCAGTCACTTTTCCGAAAGGAAAATTTATCATTAGAGAGTCTTTTACGTACGAATCCAGAAACCTGATTTATGCTATCATCTGCAAGAGATGTGGCATGACCTATATTGGTGAAACTGGCAGGCGTTTGGCAGACAGGTTTCGTGAGCACTTGAATGACATCTATCATGACAAACATTTACCGGTGGCCCTTCATTTCAATAGGCCTGACCATGCAGGTAATTCTGATATTCATGTTACTGCCCTCCTTTCATGTGCCGGTAATGACAAGACTCGCTTTTCGTTGGAGAATCGCCTTATTTTTAAAATGGGTGTTTTAGCTCCCAATGGTTTGAATATCCAACATCATTTTGCATAAATTCTGGTAGCTTTTCTCTTTTTCATTCTTTATTCGTTGCCTTTTAGATCTATCTTATGTTTTTGTTTTGGTTCGTTTCGTATCTTTTTATATCTTTGGTTTTGTCGCTATCGTACGTCACTTCCTTGCGATTTCTGTGACGGAGTACTGCTGCTTTCTTTCACAGATTCTTTGGATTGAGCTGAGATAACTTTTACTAGTTCATCAGTTTTGTTTATTCTCTTTTTTTCATTTAGTTGATTATTTACTTTCTTGGTTCGGTATTTCTGTTAGATTTTACTATTTTCTTGTATTATTATTGTTCTTTTTCTCTCATCACTGTGGTTGTTTACTTTTTCCATCTGTTTGTATCGCTCATTTGTTGTATATTTCTCATCACCGTATAGTTTTTTAGTACCTGTATGTATTCTTGTCTTTGTCACCTGTTTGTGGCTGACGAAGGGTAAAACCCGAAATGTCCCTTGTTTCTTGTGAACCGTTACTTGTAAAACTGATCAAATACCGTTTTATTGATTTTAATACTTATATTGCTTTGTGAGTCAGTGGCTATGGACCCAAGAAGAAATAATCTGTGGCCAGGTAAACATCGTGTTGTGTTTCCTTAAGATGACCAACATTCCTCAAAGCAGTTTCTTCTTCTGGCCAATAGGGATGCATCCTCACAAAGTTTCCACACAAACATCTGTAGTAGAATGGATAAAACCAGAAGAGAAGAGCCCCTTTAGTCATTGTGAACAAGATGGTTCAAGTCTCAGTGCTGGTGGTGCAGAAAAAAAAAACAATAAAAAGATAACGCTTGCACCCCGACACTGCATTAACTCTTTGACTCCAGACCAACGCTCTGAGCGTTGCAAAATTCAACACGCCGTGCCAGAGCAACGCTCAGAGCGTGGTTTTTAGTTTATCACGAATAAACCCTAAAAATCGTCCGCTTAATGCAGTTCATATATTAAAACTCGTAGAATGACTTCCGCTACTATTTAAACAACTAATTTGACTTTAGTTAATCAGCACATGTGCGTGTTTTGATGTTATTATCACAATTTTTGTGAAGATTCGCGTGTTTACGTTTTTCGTTGTTTTTGCTAGAGAAATATGTCACGCTTTATATTTACATTTTCTAAGTCTCCTAAGCAAATAATTGTGTCAAACTACTTTGAAACATTGCTGACATTGATGATGATTGTTTGGTAGTCACAGTTTGTTGTCAAAATACGGAATATATGCAGAAAAACTAGACACACTAGATTTAGTTGATGAGTGGGCGTAGTCATATTCTGGCCGATCAAAAAGCAACAAAACTAGACCTACCGTAACATCTAATCACTAGTTCTTGGTAGAAGATGAAGCTAGGGATACTATTAAAACATTAAACAAGAGTAAAAAAGTATTTATATGACGTTATTCTTATTTATTTGTTTGAAAATTACGTAATGCACGATTGCATAATTTATTTTTTTCTTACAAAGAACCACGGAAAAACTGGTGCGAATAACACTAAATGTACTAATTTTGGCCATAAGCATGTTTTTTTTTACTTTTTATATGGATTAACTTGACGTTTGAAGACTAAAAAGAAAGTTTTATTGTCTACGACAGTAATTTGTCTTTGGTAAGATCGTATTCTACAGTCAACTTTTTAGCGTTTTTCAATTTTACATGCAAAATGATTAAATTATACCGAACATACTTGTGTTAATACTACCACAGACATTATATATTTGAATTCTCTATCCATTTCCCTACAGTTTGGTATATAATAAGTACATGTTCAAAGGAAAATTCACAAACAAATTTAGACTGAAAGATGAACACTTCACTCTATAAAATTCTGCCCACAAAAAAAAGTCTGGCACAGCGTGCAAAATAACTCTGGAATGAATGAGTTAAGAAGATAAAAAAGAGCCAAAATGCTCATATGTAGGGTGGACTACTTCTGATGATCAGATTTCCTCCTGTAGTAATGCAGCTTCTTTAGTCATTTGAATCCTTTAGATGCGTTAAACATGAATGAGCAGATGGGTTACTCACCTTATGTAGTTCCAGAGGTTCTGAGAAGACAAAGAAAGGGCTATAAGCTCCCTTAGAAATGATGTGATTAAATGAGGTTGTGCGTGGAATTGACAATCTTTTTTATGTGAAACAGATTGCTACATAAACTAGTGCTGCACGAGCCTATAAATGTTTTGGTGCTGGCATCCTGGGGACCAGCTACAGCGGTAGTTCCATAATGAATATAAACAAAAATTAATAATGGTTCACTTGATAAACTTGCTGAATTCTCATTTCAATCTCTTTAATGTTCCATCTGTGGTAAACATACTGCAAGGTATTTGGAATCTTCCATATGTGGTAAACATACTGCAAGGTACTTGGAATCTTCCATCTGTGGTAAACATACTGCAAGGTATGTGGAATCTTCCATTTGTGGTAAACATACTGCAAGGTATTTGGAATCTTCCACTTGTGGTAAACATACTGCAAGGTATTTGGAATCTTCCATCTGTGGTAAACATATTGCAAGGTATTTGGAATCTTCCATTTGTGGTAAACATACCGCAAGGTATTTGGAGTCTTCCATTTGTGGTAAACATACTGCAAGGTATTTGGAATCTTCCATTTGTGGTAAACATACTGCACGGTATTTGAAATCTTTCACTTGTGGTAAACATACTGCAAGGTATTTGGAATCTTCCATCTGTGGTAAACATACTGCAAGGTATTTGGAATCTTCCATCTGTGGTAAACATACTGCAAGGTATTTGGAATCTTCCATTTGTGGTAAACATACTGCAAGGTATTTGGAATCTTCCACTTGTGGTAAACATACTGCAAGGTATTTGGAATCTTCCATTTGTGGTAGACATTCTGCAAGGCATTTGGAATCTTTTATCTGTGGTAAACATACTGCAAGGTATTTGGAATCTTCCATCTGTGGTAAACATACTGCAAGGTAATTGGAATCTTCCATCTGTGGTAAACATACTGCAAGGTATTTGGAATCTTCCATCTGTGGTAAACATACTGCAAGGTATTTGGAATCTTCCCCTCTTGTCAGTTCATTATCATCATTTACCCTCCAACTCCATGTGGTGTGCAGGCGTTCAACCAATACACGCCAAGCCTTCCTGTTATGTGCCATCCATTTAAGATCTTTCCATGTCCCCTTAATTTCCACTACCCAACCATCCCACATTTCAGCCTCCTGTGGAGCAGAGGTCTTCAACAAATACACCCCCCGGCCTTCCTGTCCTATGTAACCTGTCAAGGTCTTTTCATATCTTCTGTATCCCCTTCATGTCTGTCTCTAGTTCCCATTTTGCATATGTTTTTTGGTCTCCCCTTGTTACTCTCTTATTTTGGGGATTCGAGAATAAGGACAGCCATGTTGATATCAACAGGTTTCTTCACTGTGGGTCCTATCTATCAGCAGGTTTCCTCACTGTGTGTCATATCTATCAGCAGGTTTCCTCACTGTGTGTCCTATCTATCAGCAGGTTTCCTCACTGTGTGTCATATCTATCAGCAGGTTTCCTCACTGTGTGTCCTATCTATCAGCAGGTTTCCTCACTGTGTGTCCTATCTATCACCAGGTTTCCTCACTGTGTGTCCTATCTATCACCAGGTTTCCTCACTGTGTGTCTCACTGTGTGTCCTATCTATCACCAGGTTCCACACTGTGTGTCCTATCTATCACCAGGTTTCCTCACTGTGTGTCATATCTATCACCAGGTTTCCTCACTGTGTGTCCTATCTATCACCAGGTTCCACACTTTCCTCACTGTGTGTCTTATCTATCACCAGGTTTCTTCACTGTGGGTCCTATCTATCACCAGGTTTCTTCACTGTGTGTCCTATCTATCACCAGGTTCCACACTGTGTGTCTTATCTATCACCAGGTTTCCTCACTGTGTGTCCTGTCTATCACCAGGTTTCCTCACTGTGTGTCTTATCTATCACCAGGTTTCTTCACTGTGGGTCCTATCTATCACCAGGTTTCTTCACTGTGTGTCCTATCTATCACCAGGTTCCACACTGTGTGTCCTATCTATCACCAGGTTCCA
Organism: Oreohelix idahoensis; assembly: GCA_024509875.1. Taxonomy (NCBI): domain Eukaryota; kingdom Metazoa; phylum Mollusca; class Gastropoda; order Stylommatophora; family Oreohelicidae; genus Oreohelix; species Oreohelix idahoensis. The sequence goes on from JAMPIV010019705.1 coordinate 201,663, forward strand.
CACTGTGTGTCCTATCTATCACCAGGTTTCCTCACTGTGTGTCTTATCTATCACCAGGTTTCTTCACTGTGGGTCCTATCTATCACCAGGTTTCTTCACTGTGTGTCCTATCTATCACCAGGTTCCACACTGTGTGTCCTATCTATCACCAGGTTTCCTCACTGTGTGTCCTATCTATCACCAGGTTTCCTCACTGTGTGTCCTATCTATCACCAGGTTTCCTCACTGTGTGTCCTATCTATCACCAGGTTCCACACTGTGTGTCCTATCTATCACCAGGTTCCACACTGTGTGTCCTATCTATCACCAGGTTCCACACTGTGTGTCCTATCTATCACCAGGTTTCCTCACTGTGTGTCCTATCTATCACCAGGTTTCCTCACTGTGTGTCCTATCTATCACCAGGTTTCCTCACTGTGTGTCCTATCTATCACCAGGTTCCACTCTGTGTGTCTTATCTATCACCAGGTTTCTTCACTGTGGGTCCTATCTATCACCAGGTTTCCTCACTGTGGGTCCTATCTATCACCAGGTTTCCTCACTGTGGGTCCTATCTATCACCAGGTTTCCTCACTGTGTGTCCTATCTATCACCAGGTTTCCTCACTGTGTGTCCTATCTATCACCAGGTTTCCTCACTGTGTGTCCTATCTATCACCAGGTTTCCTCACTGTGTGTCCTATCTATCACCAGGTTTCCTCACTGTGTGTCCTATCTATCACCAGGTTTCTTCACTGTGTGTCCTATCTATCACCAGGTTTCCTCACTGTGTGTCCTATCTATCACCAGGTTTCCTCACTGTGTGTCCTATCTATCACCAGGTTTCTTCACTGTGGGTCCTATCTATCACCAGGTTTCCTCACTGTGTGTCCTATCTATCACCAGGTTTCCTCACTGTGTGTCCTATCTATCACCAGGTTTCCTCACTGTGGGTCCTATCTATCACCAGGTTTCCTCACTGTGGGTCCTATCTATCACCAGGTTTCTTCACTGTGGGTCCTATCTATCACCAGGTTTCCTCACTGTGTGTCCTATCTATCACCAGGTTCCACACTGTGTGTCCTATCTATCACCAGGTTTCCTCACTGTGGGTCCTATCTATCAACAGGTTTCCTCACTGTGGGTCCTATCTATCACCAGGTTTCTTCACTGTGGGTCCTATCTATCAACAGGTTTCCTCACTGTGGGTCCTATCTATCACCAGGTTTCTTCACTGTGGGTCCTATCTATCACCAGGTTTCCTCACTGTGTGTCCTATCTATCACCAGGTTTCCTCTATCACCAGGTTTCTTCACTGTGGGTCCTATCTATCACCAGGTTTCCTCACTGTGTGTCCTATCTATCACCAGGTTTCCTCACTGTGTGTCCTATCTATCACCAGGTTTCCTCACTGTGTGTCCTATCTATCACCAGGTTTCTTCACTGTGGGTCCTATCTATCACCAGGTTTCCTCACTGTGGGTCCTATCTATCACCAGGTTTCCTCACTGTGGGTCCTATCTATCAACAGGTTTCCTCACTGTGGGTCCTATCTATCACCAGGTTTCTTCACTGTGGGTCCTATCTATCAACAGGTTTCCTCACTGTGGGTCCTATCTATCACCAGGTTTCTTCACTGTGGGTCCTATCTATCACCAGGTTTCTTCACTGTGGGTCCTATCTATCAACAGGTTTCATCACTGTGTGTCCTATCTATCACCAGGTTTCTTCACTGTGGGTCCTATCTATCAACAGGTTTCCTCACTGTGGGTCCTATCTATCACCAGGTTTCTTCACTGTGGGTCCTATCTATCAACAGGTTTCATCACTGTGTGTCCTATCTATCACCAGGTTCCACTCTGTGTGTCTTATCTATCACCAGGTTTCTTCACTGTGGGTCCTATCTATCAACAGGTTTCCTCACTGTGGGTCCTATCTATCACCAGGTTTCTTCACTGTGGGTCCTATCTATCACCAGGTTTCTTCACTGTGTGATGTTGCATGCTTTATGTGATATTTATATGAAGTGATTGTATTTGTTGTTATTTTTATAGTGACTGATTGCAATGTGTTATGCTGATATTTAGGATGAATGATTGTATATGTTGTGTCGGTTTATGCAGTTAATGATTGCATATGTTTTAACGATATGAATAATGATTGATGGTGTTCTGAAGGTAGTATGTATGGTTGATGATCGTGCCAGCAGCAATGGTATCTATAGCAGAAATCAAAACACTTTGACGTCATCTCGAACAGGTCAAGCTTGTCAGGAGTCGGCTGTCAGGTTTGACCTAATGCAATGCGGAGATCTGAGAACAGACTCAGGGTTTATGGGATATGGAGTTTGTCAAGTATGGTCAAGAGTTTGTCAAGTATGGTCAAGAGTTTGTCAAGTATGGCCAAGAGTTTGTCAAGTATGGTCAATACTAATGGATTTTTTGGTTGTAACTTGTCAGTATTTTCATTATATAATGACAATTAAAATAAGTAACATAATTAAAGTTCTTAGTGATTTAAAAAAAACACACCTTATTTATGGTTTTTTTTTAATGCATCAAATTGTTTGAAATTGATCGATGAATCTTCAATTAAAGAAATTCGATTAATCGATTACAATTTAAAAAATCAATTCCAGCGGATTCCTAATCGCGATACACGGTTTAAGAATCGGTGTCTTTGGGCAGAACGTCATGTTGTCGTTAAGATGGCGTAGGTAAACAACGGTTACCTTCTCTGATTCTGACCCCAAACATTGGCGACATTTGTGACAGATCAAACTCCAACATGGTGACTGTTCCAGAGGTGTCCCCCCACAACAACACCGCCACCTGCTCGTTTTCCAGCCCAGCCCAGTAGCTCATTGAGGTCACACACTGTGGCAGATGGCGTAACCAGTACCTGGAAGTGAGTCAGGTTGTTAGTGTCTCTCATGACTCTTAGTGAATGACAGATAGATGGGCGTCAGTGAGTGTCTACTATCTTTGTCACGGTGTGCCAGATATCTTTGTCAGTGAGTGTCCCATTTATGTGTCACTGAAAGTCCCATCTGTTTGTCAGTGTGTCCCCCATATTTTTGTCAGTGAGTGTTCCCCTATCTGTGTCACTGTGTCAGATGTCTTTGTCACTGTGTCCGATACCTTTGTCACTGTGTGTCCCTATCTTTGTCAGTGCGTGCCCCTTGCTAGCTATGTCACTGTATCAGATGTCTTTGTCAATGTGTCCGTATCTTTATCAGTGCGTGCCCCCTATCTATGTCACTGTGTCAGCTTAATACACTTACTAACGTCAATTTCTAAATGTCTCCTCACCCCAGCTTGATACACTTACTAACGTCATGTTCTAAATGCCCCCCCCCCCCTAGCTTGAAACACTTACTAACGTCATGTTCTAAATGCCCCTCTCCCCCACCCTTACTTGATACACTTACTAACGTCATGTTCTAAATGTCTCCCCCACCCTAGCTTGATACACTTACTAACGTCATGTTCTAAATGCCCCCCCCCCCCCAACCTACCTTGATACACTTACTAATGGCATGTTCTAAATGTCCCCCCCCCCACCCTAGCTTGATACAATTACTAACGTCATGTTCTAAATGTCCCCTCACCCTAGCTTGATACATTTACTAACGTGATGTTCTAAATGTCTCTCCCCCCCCCCAGCTCGATACACTTACTAACGTCATGTTCTAAATGTCCCCTCACCCCAGCTTTATACACTTACTAACGTCATGTTCTAAATGTCCCCCTCCCACCCACCCCAGCTTGATACACTTACTTACGTCATGTTCTAAATGTCCACTCACCAAAGCTTGATACACTTACTAACGCCATGTTCTAAATGTCCCCTCACGCTAGCTTGATGCACTTACTAACGTCATGTTCTAAATGTCCCCACACCCTAGCTTGATACACTTAACAACTTCATGTTCTAAATGTCCCCTCACCCCAGCTTGATATACTTACTAACGTCATGTTCTAAATGCCCCCCCCCCCCACCTAGCTTGATACACTTACTAACGTCATGTTCTAGATGTTCCTCACCCCCACCTTAGCTTGATACACTTACTAACGTCATGTTCTAAATGTCCCCTCACCCTAGCTTGATACACTTACTAACGTCATGTTCTAAATGTCCCCCCCCCCCCAGCTTGATACACTTACTAACGGCATGTTCTAAATGTCCCGCACCCCAGCTTGATACACTTACTAACGTCATGTTCTAAATTCCCCCCCCCCCACCCCAGTTGATACACTTACTAACGTCATGTTCTAAATTCCCCCCCCCCCCCCACCCAACCCTAGCTTGATACACTTACTCACGTCATGTTCTAAATGCCCCCCACCCCAGCTTGATACACTTACTCACGTCATGTTCTAAATGCCCCCCACCCTAGCTTGATACACTTACTCACGTCATGTTCTAAATGGTCTCCCCTCACCGCAGCTTGATACAGTGACTCACGTCATGTTCCAAATTCTCTCTCCCCCAGCCTGATACAGTTACTCACATCATGTTCTAAATGTCCCCTCACCCCAGCTTGATACACTTACTAACATCATGTTCTAAATGTCCCCTCACACTAGCTTGATACACTTACTAACGTCATGTTTTAATGTCCCCGCACCATAGCTTGATACACTTACTAACGTCATGTTCTAAATGTCCCCTCACCCTAGCTTGATACACTTACTAACGTCATGTTCTAAATGTCCCCTCACCCTAGCTTGATACACTTACTCACATCATGTTCTAAATGTCCCCTCACCCCAGCTTGATACACTTACTAACGTCATGTTCTAAATGTCCCCTCACCCTAGCTTGATACACTTACTAACGTCATGTTCTAAATGTCCCCTCACCCTAGCTTGATACACTTACTAACGTCATGTTCTAAATGTCCCTTCACCCCAGCTTGATACACTTACTAACGTCATGTTCTAAATGTCCCCTCACCCCAGCTTGATACACTTACTAACGTCATGTTCTAAATGTCCCCCCCCCAGCTTGATACACTTACTAACGGCATGTTCTAAATGTCCCGCACCCCAGCTTGATACACTTACTAACGTCATGTTCTAAATGCCCCCCACCCCAGCTTGATACACTTACTAACGTCATGATCTAAATTCCCCCCCACCCCAGCTTGATACACTTACTAACGTCATGTTCTAAATTCCCCCCCCCACCCCAGTTGATACACTTACTAACGTCATGTTCTAAATCCCCCCCCCACCCAACCCTAGCTTGATACACTTACTCACGTCATGTTCTAAATGCCCCCACCCCAGCTTGATACACTTACTCACGTCATGTTCTAAATGCCCCCCACCCTAGCTTGATACACTTACTCACGTCATGTTCTAAATGGTCTCCCCTCACCGCAGCTTGATACAGTGACTCACGTCATGTTCCAAATTCTCTCTCCCCCAGCCTGATACAGTTACTCACATCATGTTCTAAATGTCCCCTCACCCCAGCTTGATACACTTACTAACATCATGTTCTAAATGTCCCCTCACACTAGCTTGATAAACTTACTAACGTCATGTTTTAATGTCCCCGCACCATAGCTTGATACACTTACTAACGTCATGTTCTAAATGTCCCCTCACCCTAGCTTGATACACTTACTAACGTCATGTTCTAAATGTCCCCTCACCCTAGCTTGATACAATTACTCACATCATGTTCTAAATGTCCCCTCACCCCAGCTTGATACACTTACTAACGTCATGTTCTAAATGTCCCCTCACCCTAGCTTGATACACTTACTAACGTCATGTTGTAAATGTCCCCTCACCCTAGCTTGATACACTTACTAACGTCATGTTCTAAATGTCCCTTCACCCCAGCTTGATACACTTACTAACGTCATGTTCTAAATGTCCCCTCACCCCAGCTTGATACACTTACTAACGTCATGTTCTAAATGTCCCCTCACCCCAGCTTGATACACTTACTAACGTCATGTTCTAAATGTCCCCTCACCTCAGCTTGATACACTTACTAACGTCATGTTCTAAATGTCCCCTCACCTCAGCTTGATACACTTACTAACGTCATGTTCTAAATGTCCCCTCACCCCAGCTTGATACACTTACTAACGTCATGTTCTAAATGTCCCCTCACCTAGCTTGATACACTTACTAACGTCATGTTCTAAATGTCCCCTCACCTCAGCTTGATACACTTACTAACGTCATGTTCTAAATGTCCCCTCACCTCAGCTTGATACACTTACTAACGTCATGTTCTAAATGTCCCCTCACCTCAGCTTGATACACTTACTAACGTCATGTTCTAAATGTCCCCTCACCTCAGCTTGATACACTTACTAACGTCATGTTCTAAATGTCCCCTCACCCCAGCTTTATACACTTACTAACGTCATGTTCCAAATTCTCTCCCTCTTCCCCCCCCCCCCCCCAGCCTGATACAGTTACTCACATCATGTTCCAAATGTCCCACCATCCAACCCCAGCCTGATACAGTTACTCACGTCATGTTCCAAATGTCCCACCATCCTACCCCAGCCTGATACAGTTACTCACGTCATGTTCCAAATGTCCCACCATCCAACCCCAGCCTGATACAGTTACTCACGTCATGTTCCAAATGTCCCACCATCCTATCCCAGCCTGATACAGTTACTCACGTCATGTTCCAAATGTCCCACCATCCCACCCCAGCCTGATACAGTTACTCACGTCATGTTCCAAATGTCCCACCATCCCACCCCAGCCTGATACAGTTACTCACGTCATGTTCCAAATGTCCCACCATCCCACCCCAGCCTGATACAGTTACTCACATCATGTTCCAAATGTCCCACCATCCCACCCCAGCTTGATACAGTTACTCACGTCATGTTCCAAATGTCCCACCATCCCACCCCAGCCTGATACAGTTACTCACATCATGTTCCAAATGTCCCACCATCCCACCCCAGCCTGATACAGTTACTCACGTCATGTTGCAAATGTCCCACCATCCCACCCCAGCCTGATACAGTTACTCATGTCATGTTCCAAATTCTCCCCCCCCCCTCCCACCCCAGCCTGATACAGTTACTCACATCATGTTCTAAATGTCCCACCATCCCACCCCAGCTTGATACAGTTACTCAGCCCTGTTCCAAATGTTCCACCCCCCTTCCAGCCTGATACATTTACTCACGTTATGTTCCAAATGCCCCACTCAGACATTCCCATTCCCGGCCCACAAGACGGACTTACTTCTTGGTCCAGCCTTGTTGAGTGTAGTCGTAAAATGAAAGGTCACGTGCCGTGGTGGCAACAGCTATGAAGTTGTTGTGATACATGGCCACCATGTCGATGTACCAGGACCCGTCCTTTCTATCACGTGGTGTTAGATTGGCGTATCCCTTGTTTCTCATACGGGATGACCACACCGACATAAGGCCTTCACGGCTTAGAACTAAATATTTGCCTGTAATCCACAAACATGGAAAGTAACTGGACTTCATGCCCACAGAGGGAATACATGAGAGCAGAAGTGAATGTTTGTTAAAGTTGTATCTGTTTTTTAATAGGGGTCGTCCACGCATGACGTAATGTACTGAAGGGGGAGTCAACATTTTGTGACGATAAAAGAATAGGGGTTGATGAAATGGTACGTCAAACACTCAAAATATCCATGTGGATCGCTCCTTTCATAAATGATGTCGGAACTAATTCGATTTTCTAACCTCTATCATCATAGTCTACTTTCATAACTCCCTCGTGGCGACACATATCAATATTGTAATCTCAGCTGAAATACGGGATTATGGCTATAACCTTTAACTGTGTTTAATTATTTTTAAATTATACAATTCATTTTCTTACATAATGTCATACACATCTTTCCAATAAACGATGCTGGTCTGGAAGTAAATGAATTTCTAGCTTTTTCAGTGGAGGAACATCTTAATTGCCGTGGGATAATGATATGGAATAGAAATAATTCACTGATAACGACTTCACTTTTTTAACCCTTGAATTTGTGTAAATTTGCTTTTAAGTGTAATATTATTTCATGAAACTGTAACATAAGTAAGAATTAAAGCTATTGATGTGTTTGCTTTACATTAAATTTATGTTTTATTTTAAAAGAAGCTAAAATCAACAATATCTGAAATAAATGTAGCTACATTTAACTATCAAGCAGTTTTTGTAAAAACCTGATTTATTCAACATTACAGTATTTTACCTTGAAAACATTGTTTTTTTACCTGTTCTGTTTTAACTAATTACACACATTTATATTCTTACTTTCTCATGCTACACAAATTTGGGGAAGAAACAAAAACAAGGGGGGGGGGGGGTTAAGGGATTTATGACGTCATATACGAAAGACGGTATGAGAGCTGTGTACTTTCTGTGCTTCTCTATGGTGCGGAATGCTGGAGAGTAACAGAGAAGGAAATGTCGAAACTGTCCTCCTTCCACACAATCTGCCTAAGGAAAATTCTCCGAATCTTTTGGCCAAACACCATCAGCAACCAAGAACTACTTATTCGGAGTAACCAAGAGGACATGCACACCATCATAGCTGGCAGACGCTGGAGTTGGGCTGGCCACGTCCTCAGAAGGGACCCTGATACCATCACAAGAACAGCTATGCTATGGACCCCCGAGGGAAAGCGAAAGAGAGGCCGACCAAAAACAACCTGGCGAAGAACTGTGGAAGCCGAGATGCAAAGAATGAACCACAGTTGGGGCACTGTACGAAGGATGGCCGCCGACCGAGCAAAGTGGAATCAATTTGTTGCTGCCCTACAAGACGTCACCAGGCGTGATGGCCGCTGACTGCTTTGACGGTTGGTGGTTATGGATCAAAGAAGATATAAGAAAGATACGAGTATGGTTTTTAATTGTTACGAAATGTGACAAGGGGGAGTGTAACTGTCTTTTTTTTCTTTGTTGATGTGATCACTGGCCCAAGACAGTATACATGTTGTTAGATGTGTAGTGCGAGCGTATGATGAATTGAGTGTGGGTGCGAATGAAGGCGCGAATGTGTTTAGGCTCGTATAGATGTAGATCCTGCAACCCATACTCTCACATGCAGTAATCAAGGATGCTTTGACACTGCAGGCATGTTTCAAGACATTTATTGACGGGAACACATATAATATCAACAGGAACAGTCAGTGTAACAAGGTCATGCTGACCTGACATCGATAGGTATACATTTGGCATTCAAAAAGGTAAACATCAGAATAGACGTGCATGGTCAATAGCAAAGTTCTTTAATAATGACAGTTCGTAGCGTCGCCCTTGGCGTCTCTGACTAAACGCGTCAGATGCCTTAGTTACTTTGACACACAGGTGCAACTTGGCACTCCCCGCCAATTGCACATATCAGGCTGTAGTATAATAGCCGGAAGCACAGGCCTCGTTCTGACGTCGGCCGTGTACTTCTGTTAAATAGGTTATCACCAACCCTGCAGTAATACTTATTGTAGATAGAAGTTCCGCCAATCTGCGGCTCCCACAATATATCTTCGTCACTGGATTTCTGGACAATATAAGACTAACAGTCTTGGATGGCTACCTCGAGCACAAATATATAAGTTCTGAAATGGCGGATCAGTGAGCTGCTGTTCACCCTAGGTAATCCTTTACATGTTCTGCCACCGAAAAGCGTAATAATGCATAAAGGTCGGTATTACCTGGAAAATGAATCCTCAGAACTAAACAAGGAATTCTGTCGTCATCCCGACGCACAGAGATTCACTGGGGAAAACTGCCATAGCAGTTACTTCGAAGATTCTCCCCGAAAAACAATGGACTCTTGGTCCCTTCAGAAAAACAGGACCTCCCCGCTTCCCGGAAGTATATCTCACTCCCGCTTAAAAAACCTTCCCATAGGCCTACGCCGAACTGTCAACCTCTGACCCTACAGGTCAAACACAATGAATGAATAAACAAGGGAAGACAACCCCTAATCAACCTGACATCGCAGGTAAAGACACAATTATACTTATGATACAAACATAAGCAAATAACTTGACAGATGACTCCGTCGAAAATGACAGCAACAGGGAGGAGTGGTTAATAAATTACAAGTAGTGTGAGACGTTATTTGTGGACAACCCCATAGAACTTTCAGCATGAATCCAACACGCTTTTCATTTTTTAATATTCTGTTATAGAAATTGTTATTGTTATGCAGAATTGACATCATTGCACTTCGGGCAAACCCATAAGTGCTCAGTCTCCATCAGTATATGTCGAAGAGTGTGAATGCTAATTGTTCCTGTAGCTTGCTGGTTGTAAACACGACGTTTGCATCCTCTCATAAGTCCATCTCTACTAGCCTTACGTTTGATGCCAAATTCCAACAGTCTTAACCTTGATGATTCATCTATTGCAGTGTCATTCTCTAACAGGTGATCATTAATTGTTCTCAGTATCTCTCCCTTATCCATATCCAGTGTCCCCACTATTGGTGTTCTTGATGCTAGTCTGTCAGCTCTTTCATTACCACATACCCCAGCATGACCAGGACGGTATATCCACACCAGCTCTTGTAGACTGGAAGCTTCTATGAATGTTTTCCGTTCATGCCGCAACCAACCGCTGTGAACCTTCCGAAGCATGGACTGAGGGGTCTGACACAATGATGGCCTTTGTTAATGAAGTTTCAGTTATCCACCTTAAGGCTGCAGTAACAGCCTCGACCTCCATTCTTATGCTGGAAGTTGTTATCTTATAAGCCCCGCTATGTTCGGCGACGATTCGGCCCTGTACCCGAGCAGAGAAGCCCCAACCGGATTTCTCACCCCGGATCACCGTTATAGAAATAAGATCTATTAATATTTGTTTTTGAAATTCTGAAGAATAAATAAAAATAACAATTACAAAACAAGCGGTGAAAAGACAATATCTTAGAAAATAAGTGTAAGACATTTAAGTCCCAGTCTGAACGAATAACCTTAAGATTTCCCAGAGACGAAGAGACATAAGTCCATTACATCAAGATGAGATGTCAGAAACAGTGTTGATAAGAGAGAGACTACAAACATACACACAAACACACACACACAAACACACACACACACGCACACGCACACACACACACACACACGCACACACACACAAACACACACACACACATATATATAAATAGGTGGGACTGTTTATTTTAATTCAGACCTAAGGGTCTTTGATATTTGGACATGCGCCCTAATATAACCGACTAGGTTGAACAGGATGCGCCTCGCCAAAACGAGACAAAAGTTTTACATTAAAAAAAAAAAAAAAAGGTGGGACTAAACGGCGTATGTAACCGTAAACCTAGCAAGCAAGTTAAAATGTATTGACACGATACTTGATTTTTTGTCTACAGTTCTGGACTGGAAGTTCCTGCTACGAGTACATCACAACTATTCACTCTAACATATTCTTCCGCCATTTCAACGGCGTCATGAAAACCCACAATGTTGTTAAGAATCAGTTTTTCTTTTTAAATAAAATTTTGCTTCGTTTTGACGATGCGCTCCTCGTTCAACCTAGAAACAGGGTCCATTGGCAATATTAAGGCGTATGTGCATATATAAAAGACAGTACGGTCTGGTTACTAGTAATAGTAATCCGTTGTTCTCCCCACTCGTAAATGATCGTAAATCACCATACGTTGTTTCAGTTTTTTTAAACATTCTTTAATAAGCCATCTAAGTATTATACTTGACAGATACTTAATGAACTCTCTGTGTAAAAAATAAATACTGTACATGAAAAAACAACATTGATGTCGTGAAACATTCTAAATCCACATATATAAATTAAAAGGTAAATGTAACGAACTCCGCCAATGCCGGTCCCAAGCCCGGATGAAAAAGGAGGAAGGCGGCCTGCATGGAGGCCGTAAGGAAGCAGCCCCTCCACCATGCAAAGGCACAACAGGCCAATCACCTGTTTGCTTTAAATCATGATTACGCGAACTACAAGAGAGAAAACCGGACTGATTCTAAAGGCGACGAACTGAAACGGACTACGGACTACGACTTATGGAACTTGGAACACAAGAAGTATAAATGGGAAGGAAGAGGAGCTGGTGGAAGAGATGAGGAAAGCAAAACTAGAAATCCTGGCTATAACGGAAACGAAGAAAAAAGGACAAGGAGTCATGGATCTCGATGGCAACACGTTGCTCTACAGTGGTGTACCCATATCTGAAAGAGCTAAAGGGGGCGTGGGTTGCATTGTGGCCCAAAATCAAAAAGATAGTATCAAGGGATGGAACTTTGTCTCGGAGCGCATTATGGTTGTAAAACTAAAAGAAGGAGAAACCATAGTCAACCTGGTCATAGTGTATGGGCCAAATGAGGATGAGAGAGCAGAGGTCAAGGAGGAATTCTTCGAGCTGCTTCAAAGGACAGTGGATGACTGCCTAGATGAAGTTATTATGCTCGGAGATTTTAATGCCAGAGTTGGAAATGACCATGCTAGATGGGGTGGAGTTATCGGAAGATATGGAGAAGATACTCTCAATGACAATGGAAAGCGACTCCTTAGATTCTGCAGTGAGCAGAATCTGATCATTACAAACACAAAGTTCCCCCATAAGCGCATACATGCATACACTAGATGTGAACCAACCAAGAATGAGAAGTCAGTGATCGACTATGCCATTGTTCGGAGAAGCTCATTCAGATATGTCCGAGATGCAAGAGTCTGGAGGGGGCCAGAGATTGGAAGTGATCACTACCTGCTAACAATCAAACGAACAACTGAAAGAGTTGCTCAGCCTAGGAACTGCCCAACATCACGCAAGAAACCAAGTAAACGAGCAGGAGAAATGAGCATTAGGACCTACAAGCTGAGAGAGCCAGAAATTAAGACCAGATATCAGGGGCTTATTGCTACAGCAGTGAGCAACACAGAAGAACGACCTGATGACTTGGAAACCCTCTGGAATAAATTCAAGGATATCATAAAGACAGCTGCTGCAGAAGCATGCGGTGAAGTCCGACTTGGGAACCAGAGAAAGAGGACACCTTGGTGGACAGAGGAAGTCAAAGAGAAAATAAGAGAGAAGAAAATGGCATGGAAACAATACTTAGGAGCTAAAAACACAACAGGACAAATGGAAAAATATAGAGAATATGTGACACTCAGAACAGAAGCAAAGAACAAAGTGCTAGCAGCAAAACAGAAGTCCTGGGAAGAATTTGGAGAAAAGCTAGAAAAAGATGCACAAGAAAACCAGAAATTGTTCTATAAGACCCTAAAGAACATGAGGAAAGAAAAACAATGCCCTCTCAAATTTATAAAGGACAAGCAAGGCAAATTGCTTACTGCCCCGAAGGAAGTAATGGAAAGATGGAAAGAATATTTCTCAGAACTCCTGGATGGTGAGCATGGTGAAGCATCAGAAATGATAACCACTAGCACAGAAGAGGAAACCAATGATGGTGAAGATGACATAAAGATGGAAGAACTGAGGGCAGCACTAGAGAAAATCAAGATGGGCAAAGCAGCAGGGCATGATGGTATAACACCAGAAATGGTTAAGTACATGGGAGCATCAGGCGACCTATTACTCTTAAAGGTCCTACAGGCAGCATGGTGCAACAAGACCATACCAAAGGATTGGGAGATTGCCATCATAACACCAATTTTCAAAAAGGGTGACAATCGACAATGTGGAAACCATAGAGGCATATCCCTTCTCAGTGTCCCTGGTAAAATCTACTCTAGAATCCTAGAGCAGAGACTCCGACGCCTAGCTGAGCCACAATTGGATGAGGTCCAGTGCGGATTCCGAGCAAACCGAAGTACTCAAGACCTAATCTTCACACTCAGACAGCTGAGTGAAAAGGCCCTTGAGTATAAGAGTGAGATCCATCTTTGTTTCATAGATCTGGAAAAGGCGTTTGACAGGGTCCCCTGGAGCAAACTTTGGGACTGTTTGGCAAGGAAGAATATTCCAGCACCTCTGATTCATGCTATACAGAGCTTCTACAAGTCTTGCAGAAATTATGTGAGGACAGCAAACCATAAGTCAGAAGAGTTCAGGACCACCACTGGTGTAAGACAAGGTGATATCCTATCACCTTACCTCTTCATACTCCTTATGGACGATGTCATCAAGGCATGTAAGGAGAGAACAAGAAAGTATTCAGTGGGGTACTGGAAGATGAGACAGGTCTATATTTCGGAGCTGGCATTTGCTGATGATGTTGCCCTGATTGCTAAATCAGAGGCACATCTCCAATCCAACCTGCAAGTCTGGAAGGAAGAGCTGGAGAAGAGAGGGATGGTCATAAGCAGCTCTAAAACAAAATCCATGGTGATATCACGAGAAGAAAGAAAACATCAGATTAAGTTGGGAGAACAGGTCCTGGAGCAGGTCGACCACTTTAAATATCTCGGAGCTATTATAGACCGAAAGGGAGGCATCAAAGAAGAGTTGGCCACTCGAAAAGCAGCGGCTGGGAGACTTTTTCAGGCCATAAATCGTGGATTCCTCAGCAAGAAAGAGGTTGGTAAGAAAACGAAGATGGCTGTATACCGCTCCACCTATGTCCCAGTCTTGACATATGGATGCGAGTCGTGGGCAATGACTACAACCCACAAAAGCCAGATCCAAACCTCAGAAATGAGGTATCTGAGGAAAGTGGTTGAAGTAACAAGAAGAGACATGGTCCGCAACCAGACGATCCGTCAAGGCCTAAAATCCCATCCGCTGCAGACCCAAATAGAACAGTCCCAACTAAGATGGTTTGGCCATGTCTGCAGAATGGGAGAAGATCGGCTACCACGACAAGCATGGGAAACAAAGAGCCAGGGATCCAGACCTCCAGGACGACCCAGAGTCCGCTGGGAGGACAACATTAGACAATCTTTGAAGGACCGAGGACTAGAATGGAACCACGCCAGGAAGAAGACAGCTGATAGAATGGTCTGGCGCTCTCTCTTCCAAACCTCTACACCTCACGGTAGAAGGGGAACGACTAAGTAAGTAAGTAAGTAAACCCTAACACATAAATTCAATAAAAGGAAAGAGAAATGGTTAAAGACCCGTGCTTTCCAATAGCGTACGCCTGTGTTAATAGAACGTCATGCTAGTTGAACAATAAAAACCCTTGTTTTCTACTTCGTCTGCAAATTGTAACGTTTCACGTTGATAGTAAAGCCTACTGCATCACTACACGCTTTCTACAATAAAACGTGTACTGCATTTCTAAGAAAACCTTGAGATACGCAAGCTGATTAATGACCTAAATTAATACTTCCATTAATTTCATTTTATACACTACGTTAACATAAACGGAAAGACAGATGAACTTAGGATAGAGAGAGGGAGGGCTGAAGGCAGGAACGCATGCAACACGAACACGCGTCTCGCGATATACAATTAATGCCACCCTCCCCGCGCGAAAGGCCAGAGGCACTAACTTTTTTTTCAAATAGACCGTGATAAAAAACACTACAACTACGAGAGTTAGGTTTAAAAACCTGAAAAAAGCTTATTAGGAAACATGACATTATACTGGTTTACGTTTGAAAGCCTGACAGTACAGCAGACACCCTAAAAGTTTGGAAGTGAGGAGGTGGTAACAGCACGACTATCCTAGAAGAAAATACATATTTTGAACGCCGCCACTTAGCTCCCTTAAAACTTATATATTTGGGTTCCTTAGGACTTGCTGACAAAGAATATGTTAAGTGTTACGCAAATAGTCTAGGAATTAACAAATTATAGCCAAAAGAAAATAGTGAGGGTGTCAGACAACACCAAAAAAATAATCGCACAGTGGCATGTTTTGAAACCACTATTTTACGGGAAATGGGCCACCATGTAAAATCCTATTTGATTGGATAGAAGTAAATGTAAGGCTAAACACGATTAGTCGGACTACAAATACTAATCTTTGTTGTTAGGGGAAACGGTAGTAAGGGTACTTTTTTGAAAAGCTGTGTAAAAATGGCCCGATTGGTTAGACCCGCCAATATAGTCAATTAAGAGCGTCAGTTCAGTGCCACATTTTAAAATAAACTTACTAAGAAACAGTGCGTTGAGAGCCAGATCATATTTTTCTAAATAAAAGTCTGGGACAGAGGCAGATCGGAATTTGTGCCATTATTCATCGCCAGTCAATGTATCTGTGTATTATTTCCATGAATTGTGGGACTGTGGTCCTAAGTTACTGAAGCAGCACCTGGTCTGAGTTTTGCTGAATCCAGAGGCTGACAGCATACTCCTTGGTCCAGATAGCGACCAGTGAGGTGTCTCCAGAACACAGTGAAGCAATCGAGCAGAGGAGTCTTTTCCTGCCGCCATCACGAAAGATAAGCTTCTGTGGCCAGAGTAGCTCAACATTATGTGCCCCCTCAAAAATTGACATTTTGTTAAACACAGAGGGACAATTAATTGGTTCAAATGACAGGAACTGTGAACTTTTCCCAGTACTATTTCCCCGATAATCAAACACTTGAAGTCATGATGAAAAACAACAACCAAGCTTGAACAAAACCAGTATTACCTCATATTACTACTGCACAAATTACACACATAGAATAATAATAATAAACTATGTCAATACAAAGTTCATATATATAAACTGTGTACATAATACTTGTAATTACATTTGATTGTGATTCCTGGTTCACTGTGTAGTTGAATCAGGATACCCATTATTGAAAGAATTAATACATATATTTTTAAACTTAAACACTTGACTCATTTAAGATAGTCTTATAGAGTGTTATATGTGTGTGAGTGTCACAGTGTTGTAAAGTGTTGTGGATGTCGTGGAATATTCTAATCCACATATAAAAATTATCAAGTAAATATAAAGCCTAATAAATACATATAATAAATAAAGGAAGAAGAATGGTAAATAACAGTGCTGTCACAAAGAATGTACTCGAAATCCCCCTTGTTTTCTGCTTCGTCTGCAAATTGTAACGCTTTCACGTTGATAGTAAAAGCTTACTGTATTATACCCGCTTTCTTCAATGAAACGTGTGCTGTATTTCTTGGAAAAACATTGAGAGGCAGACTGCGTAATGACCTAAATTAATCCTAACATTAATTATACTGCGTTACCAAAACGAACGAACAGATGGACTAAAGGATAAAGAGAGAGGGAGGGCTGAAAATCAGGAACGCATGCAACACGCTTCGCGCGATACACAAATGCTGCCATCACGCGTGTAAGACTACATGCACTAACTTTTTTTCAGACGGACAGTGATAAATTCACTACCCTTCCCAGAGTTAGGTTTTAAAATCATAAAAAACGCTTATTAGGAAAGATAACAATAGATGGGTTTACGGTTGAAAACATAACAGTACCCAGACAGCACATCTTCGAAACAGGAGGTAGAAAATACATATTTTGAACGCAGCCACGTAGCTCTTTTAAATTTGGATATTTGGGTTCCTTAGGGCTTGCTGACAAAGAATATGTAAAACGTTACGCAAATAGTCCAGGAATTAATAAATTATACCCAAAATAAAATAGTGGGGATGCCTGACAGCATGGAATCATTTCTGCTCATAAAATTTTTTTATAACGTGTTTGAAAAAAATCTTACGTTACAGAATTAGCCTACCATGTAAACTCCAAATTGATTGGAGCGCAACAAATGAAAGACTAACCACGATTGGTCGGGCTATAAATACTATCTTTCGTTGTTAGGGGAGACGTGAAAAGGTAACATTTTTTCAAACACTTGTCGAAACGTGGCCTCATTGGCTAGACTCGCTGATATACTCACTTAGGAGCGTTAGTTCGAGACCACTAGTGCAAATAATCTTGATAAAGCAACAGTGCGTTGAAGCCAGCTCATATTTCTGTTAAATAAAAGCCTGGAACATAAGCAGATGGGAATTTGTGCCAGTAATTGTGCCAGAATTCATTGCTAATCAACGTATCTGTGTTTATTTCCATGAAATTGTGGTAAGCTTGAACCATTCAGTATCTTTTAATGAAAATTGAATGTAAATTGTTAATTTATGCCTGTATATATATGTGTAGTTCAGTGGCAAACAGGAGATAAAGCCTATAATGCTCCAGCCTGAACAGAGGGTGTCGGAGGGAAGTAAAACGGCATGGAATGGCCAAATAGTACACTGACACCTGGATGATTGATTAGACAGAAATAATGCTGGAAGTGCAGAGGCGTGGTAACCATTAAGGAGGTAAATACTGGTATAAAGTATTTCAGATGAAGCTGACAGTTGGCCTAACGCTCTGAACTCAATGTTTGTGTTGTATTGTGCTCAGTGTAGAACTAGAGTATCAATTAGTTATGAAGTAGAAGGTACATCCTTCTTGTTTTCAGGGACCGTGGTCTTGATGGTACTGAGCAGCACCTGGTCAGAGCTTTGCTGAATCCAGAGTCGGACAGCATACTCCTTGGTTCATTTAGCTATCAGTGAGGTGTCTCCAGAGCCCAGAGGAGAATTCGAGCAGAGGAGTCCTTTCCTGCCGCCATCACGCAAGATAAGCTGATTTGGCCAGCTGAGCTCAACATTATGTCCCCTCATCTTGAAATGACTTTGTAAAAATAACATTCAGAGGGGAATTTAATTGTCTTAATATCAGGAACTGAGAACATCTCCAATACTAGTCCCAAAAGACAAACTATTGAAGTCATGATGACAAATACCAACAGAGCTTGAACAAAACAAAACCAGTATTACCTCATATTACCACTACACAACTGACACACATAGGATATTTTAATAATATATGTCACTACAATATTCATATTGATAAAGTCTGTACATATACTTGTAATTAAAATTGATTGTGATTCCTGGTTCCGTTGTAATTGAATCAGGACACATATACCTTTATGATAACCATGAATACATATTGTTATTTGAAAAGTTATCAGTGACTCCTTAAGATATTCTCATAGAGTGTTATATGTATGTGAGTGTCACAGTGTTGTCAAGAGTAGTGGATTAAATTAAATTGTTTATCTGTCTGTCGTTGTGACTTACACCTCATCATACACATACCCTAGACACATAACGTAGTCATCACACTATTCCAGAATAATTCTGACTGAGATATATAGATATGTGGTAGCAAGTAAGGTTATCTATAATACACTACTCTTAATAGATATAGATACCTTCACAGCTGATCTCAGTCAGTACACTAAGTCACATATAAATATTTATAACATCCCACTTCACCACAGTCATATGGGAATCAGCGCAACAGGACAGCGAATAGCTTGTCACTATTTCTGGCCAGGAATAACTGAAGATATCAAACGATATGTAAAATCCTGTCCAGAGTGCCAACGAGTAGCACCTAAACATTGGACTGCACCAGCAACTCTGGGGGAAATGCCCATAGTGGGAACACCCTTTGAGAGAGTTGCCGTGGATCTTGTGGGACCTCTCACCCGAACCAAGAGAAGGAACAGCTACATTCTGACTCTGGTGGACACTTGTTCTATGTGGGGAGAGGCAGTAGCCCTGTCATCGATTGATTCAAAACATGTGGCAGAGGCATTGCTCACAATTTTCACAAGGTTAGGCTTTCCCAATCAAATCTTGACTGATAATGGCTCTCAGTTCAAGGGGAAACTAACTGAAGAAGTTTTCAGGATCTTCCAGGCCAAACACTTCCATTGTAGTGTGTATCATCCCCAAGGGAACGGCCAAGTGGAAAGATTTAACGGCACATTGATGTCGATCCTGAGAAAGTTGGCACACGAAAAACCAGATACATGGGACCAGTACCTGCACGCCGCCCTCTTTGCTTATCGGGAGGTACCCCATAGTTCAACCGGTATGGCCCCGGCAACATTATTGTTTGGAAGGCCAATAAAAGGTCCACTCGAAGCTATGTTAAGAACGTGGACTGATGAAAAGGCAGAGGAAAACATTACATCTTCATACCAATATGTGAATGAGCTGACCACTCGGTTAAAAACTGGCTGGAAACTTGCCAATGAAAATTTGAAACAAGCCAGGAAGAAACATGCTGCCTATTATAACAGGAAGGCGAAAGACAGAAATTTGGCTGTGGGAGAGAAGTACTGCTTCTTTTGCCCGGGAGTCAGAATAAGTTACAAATTGGATGGCAGGGTCCATATACAGTTCTAGAGAAGGTGTCTAGAACAAATTATAAGATAGATAAGAAGGGGAAAGAAAAAATCTATCATGTGAATCTCCTGAAGAAATATTTGGAAAGAGAACATCAGGAAGAGACACACTTGTTGACCTTGTCCATCGCCATGGAGATGAAAAAGGAACCACTTTCATCATTTGAATATCCATTACACCCCTGTGAGACAGCAGCACAGGTGAAAATCAGTACACATTTAACGAAAACTCAGAAAGAGAGAGTGCAACAGGTTCTAAATAATCATGCAGAGGTGTTAACAGACCGACCAGGGCATACAAACCTATTGGAATATGATATGAAACTAATAGACTCCACACCTGTCTGTATGAAACCATATTCGATTCCGTTTGCTAAGGAGAAAGCTTTGAAGGAAGAGATAGACTATCTGTTGAAGGAAGGAATTATTTCGCACAGTGAGTCTTCGTATAGTTCCGGTGTTGTACTCTTAAGGAAGCCCTCTGGAGAACATAGACTCTGTATAGATTACAGGAGACTGAATGCTATTACAGAAGGACAGGTGGATCCATTGCCGGATACAAATCAGCTGTTTGCCAGACTAAATAAAGCTAAATATTTCTCAAAAGTGGATCTGAGTAAAGGATACTATCAGATTCCAGTAAAGCCTGAGGTTAGACCATACCTAGCTTTTAGTACCTCAGAAGGACACTATGAGTTTAATAGATTGCCATTTGGATTGAAGAATGCGCCTAGTGTCTTCTCTAGAATGATGAGAAAATTATTGGATCCTCTGAATAATCCCTGTATAACAAATTTTATGGATGATATCCTTATAGCAACAGAAACATTTGAGGAACACATTGACTCTCTGAACATGCTGTTTGATCGACTTAGGGAGGCAAATTTAACAGCCCGACCAACCAAATGTTGCGTTGGATGTAAAGAATTGGAATTTTTGGGACACACAGTTTATCAGGGAAACATGACCCCTGACCCAAAGAATTTAGAGAAACTACAGAAAGCCCCGAGACCACAAACCAAGAAGGACGTGAGATCCTTTGTCTCATTATGTGGTTTCTACCAGAAGTATATCAAAAACTTTAATTCCATATGTGCACCGTTAACTGAATTGACACGTAAAGGACATCCAGATCGCATTACATGGACACCACAATGTGAAATGACTTACCAAGAATTGAAGGAAAAGCTCACAAGTAAACCCATTTTGAAATTACCTGACTTAAGTCAAGAATTCATAGTAAGGACGGATGCAAGTAATATTGGGTTAGGTGCAACTCTACTACAGAAATCAGATGCATTGGATGGGGAATTAAGCCCAGTGGCATATGCTAGCAGAAAGTTGAATAAAGCTGAAATCAACTACTCAACTAGCGAAAAAGAATGTCTTGCAGTAATATGGGCAATAAAGAAATTCAATATTTATCTATATGGGAAGGCATTTAAGTTGCAAACAGACCACAAACCTTTATCGTTTCTAGCACAGGCTAAGCATGAGAACTCTAGGTTACTCCGATGGTCTTTACTTCTGGCTCCATATAATTTTAGCATTGAGTATATATCTGGAAAAACCAATTTGGGAGCGGATTTTTTAAGCCGCCATCCGTGTGATGAGAATCACCGTAAACCCCAGAAATAATAATAAATTTCTCTATGTGTATATAGAATAAAGGACTGACATATAATGTCTGTTTTAAGAGGGGAGGTGTCGTGGAATATTCTAATCCACATATATAAATTATCAAGTAAATATAAAGCCTAATAAATACATATAATAAATAAAGGAAGAAGAATGGTAAATAACAGTGCTGTCACAAAGAATGTACTCGAAATCCCCCTTGTTTTCTGCTTCGTCTGCAAATTGTAACGCTTTCACGTTGATAGTAAAAGCTTACTGTATTATACCCGCTTTCTTCAATGAAACGTGTGCTGTATTTCTTGGAAAAACATTGAGAGGCAGACTGCGTAATGACCTAAATTAATCCTAACATTAATTATACTGCGTTACCAAAACGAACGAACAGATGGACTAAAGGATAAAGAGAGAGGGAGGGCTGAAAATCAGGAACGCATGCAACACGCGTCGCGCGATACACAAATGCTGCCATCACGCGTGTAAGACTACATGCACTAACTTTTTTTCAGACGGACAGTGATAAAATACACTACCCTTCCCAGAGTTAGGTTTTAAAATCATAAAAAACGCTTATTAGGAAAGATAACAATAGATGGGTTTACGGTTGAAAACATAACAGTACCCAGACAGCACATCTTCGAAACAGGAGGTAGAAAATACATATTTTGAACGCAGCCACGTAGCTCTTTTAAATTTGGATATTTGGGTTCCTTAGGGCTTGCTGACAAAGAATATGTAAAACGTTACGCAAATAGTCCAGGAATTAATAAATTATAACCAAAATAAAATAGTGGGGATGCCTGACAGCATGGAATCATTTCTGCTCATAAAATTTTTTTATAACGTGTTTGAAAAAAATCTTACGTTACATAAATAGCCTACCATGTAAACTCCAAATTGATTGGAGCGCAACAAATGAAAGACTAACCACGATTGGTCGGGCTATAAATACTATCTTTCGTTGTTAGGGGAGACGTGAAAAGGTAACATTTTTTCAAACACTTGTCGAAACGTGGCCTCATTGGCTAGACTCGCTGATATACTCACTTAGGAGCGTTAGTTCGAGACCACTAGTGCAAATAATCTTGATAAAGCAACAGTGCGTTGAAGCCAGCTCATATTTTGTTAAATAAAAGCCTGGAACATAAGCAGATGGGAATTTGTGCCAGTAATTGTGCCAGAATTCATTGCTAATCAACGTATCTGTGTTTATTTCCATGAAATTGTGGTAAGCTTGAACCATTCAGTATCTTTTAATGAAAATTGAATGTAAATTGTTAATTTATGCCTGTATATATATGGGTAGTTCAGTGGCAAACAGGAGATAAAGCCTATAATGCTCCAGCCTGAACAGAGGGTGTCGGAGGGAAGTAAAACGGCATGGAATGGCCAAATAGTACACTGACACCTGGATGATTGATTAGACAGAAATAATGCTGGAAGTGCAGAGGCGTGGTAACCATTAAGGAGGTAAATACTGGTATAAAGTATTTCAGATGAAGCTGACAGTTGGCCTAACGCTCTGAACTCAATGTTTGTGTTGTATTGTGCTCAGTGTAGAACTAGAGTATCAATTAGTTATGAAGTAGAAGGTACATCCTTCTTGTTTCAGGGACCGTGGTCTTGATGGTACTGAGCAGCACCTGGTCAGAGCTTTGCTGAATCCAGAGTCGGACAGCATACTCCTTGGTCTTTTTAGCTATCAGTGAGGTGTCTCCAGAGCCCAGGGGAGAATTCGAGCAGAGGAGTCCTTTCCTGCCGCCATCACGCAAGATAAGCTGATTTGGCCAGCTGAGCTCAACATTATGTCCCCTCATCTTGAAATGACTTTGTAAAAATAACATTCAGAGGGGAATTTAATTGTCTTAATATCAGGAACTGAGAACATCTCCAATACTAGTCCCAAAAGACAAACTATTGAAGTCATGATGACAAATACCAACAGAGCTTGAACAAAACAAAACCAGTATTACCTCATATTACCACTACACAACTGACACACATAGGATATTTTAATAATATATGTCACTACAATATTCATATTGATAAAGTCTGTACATATACTTGTAATTAAAATTGATTGTGATTCCTGGTTCCTTTGTATTTGAATCAGGACACATATACCTTTATGATAACCATGAATACATATTGTTATTTGAAAAGTTATCAGTGACTCCTTAAGATATTCTCATAGAGTGTTATATGTATGTGAGTGTCACAGTGTTGTCAAGAGTAGTGGATTAAATTAAATTGTTTATCTGTCTGTTGTTGTGACTTACACTTCATCATACACATACCCTAGACACATAACGTAGTCATCACAATATTCCAGAATAATTCTGACTGAGATATATAGATATGTGGTAGCAAGTAAGGTTATCTATAATACACTACTCTTAATAGATATAGATACCTTCACAGCTGATCTCAGTCAGTACACTAAGTCCGCTATAAATATTTATAACATCCCACTTCACCACAGTGGAATAAATTAAATTGTTTATCTGTCTGTTGTTGTTGTGACTTACACTTCATCATTTTCATAACCCTAGACATTTAACGTAGTCATCACAATATTCCAGAATAATTCTGACTGAGGTATAATGTGGTAGCAAGTAAGGTCATCTGTAATACACCACACTTATTAGATACAGATACCTTCACAGCTGATCTCAGTCAGTACACTAAGTCCCCTATAAATATTTATAACATCCCATTTTACCACAATTGACACTGCTGCTTCAGTTATTAAAAATGATTGTGGAATGCTAGTGAAATCACGGACCAGGGTGACCACTTACCGATGCCCCAGTCAATGTGTTTTGTGTTGACGTCAACTGTTGGCATGAACGTGATTTTGGTGAGTGGGTCTTTGTGTTGATGCTTAATGGTGATCACGTCTGGGGCAAACGGCATCTCGTCCATTGTTCCCTTCATCTGCAGACGTTTGCTGTGTTCCTGAAAGTGGCAGATTGCAAGCTGTACTATGACATCACGTAAGCACCATTTTGGTTATGATGTCAGCAAAATTATGGACTACAATATAGATTGCACATTTTCTCCATCCGTTTGTCAGTCTGTCCTTTCGTTGCTCCGTCCCACCGTCCTGCCAATCGTCCGTCTGTGTGTATGTCTACCTGTCCGTACGAATATCTGTATTTCAGAGGGATTTGAGATCGCTGTCAGTTGCATAACACAATTAACTGTCATTGATTGCCAGTATTTTAACGTCACAAATTTCAAAACGTGTTGACCTAGATACTAACTCAGACACACTTTTACTAACCTCAATAGCGAAGTTAATAAAATCATTCCAGGTAACTTGACCCTCGTCACATGGATCCATCTTCCTGAAGGTTGTCTGGATCTGGTTATGGCTGATGCCCTTGGCCAACATTGGCGTTAGGGCCTCCTCAAACTCAACGCTGTCCAGTCCATTCATCTCCTTCCGGATCCTCATAAATTTAGCCTGAAATGCGAAGTTGTTGTGAAGTTGTTGGGAAGTTGTTGTGAAGGTGTTGTGAAGTTGTTGTGAAGGTGTTGTGAAGTTGTTGTGAAGGTGTTGTGAAGTTGTGAAGTTGTTGGGAAGTTGTTGTGAAGGTGTTGTGAAGTTGTTGTGAAGGTGTTGTGAAGTTGTTGTGAAGGTGTTGTGAAGTTGTTGTGAAGTTCAGTAGTGTATATTGTTCAATTATATTTTTTTCACTATAGCATTGTGTTTTTTGTACGAATAATGGCGTGTGAGAGAACAGACCTTCTTTCGTATAAAGTCTCAACTTTCAGCATTGTACAGGTATGAACATCTTGCTTAGGACACGTGACAGTGTGTGATGACAGGGAAGAATGTCATAGATTAGGCGTAAATATCTTCAGACCTGTAAGACCATCTAAGTCTGGTTAGAATAGTTCAGGACTGAGTGAGGAAATCGCAGGACCTGTGAGAATACCCGAGAACATGTGAGAATATATCTAAACAGATAATACCATAAGAAGATGTGACAGGTGGGGTATATTAGAACAGGACAAAAAGGCTGAAAGCAGAAGTTCATTTACATTTCTTGTTGCCTGGACCCCTGTGATTGTCTGGTGAAGGCTACTGACCCTTTTGTGGAAATAAATGTACAGTACGTAGACGTATACTTAACATGTTTGCATACAAAATAATACATTTTATTTCAAAGAAAAATCCTTAAGCTTACTAATATTCATACTGAAACACTTAGACAATTAAAAAAAATCTTTTTATACTCCTCATGGACGATGGCATCAAAGCATGTAAAGAGAGGACAAGAGTGTATTCAGTAAGGTGCTGGAAGATGAGACAGGTCTGTATTTCAATGCTGGCATTTGCCAACGATATTGCCCTTATTGCTAAATCAGAGGCACATCTTCAGTCCAGCCTGCAAGTCTGGAAGGAAGAATTAGAGAAGAGAGGGATGGTCATCAGCAGCTCCAAAACGGAAACGATGGGGATGTCACGTGAAGAAATAAGGCATAAGATTATTCTGGGAGTTCAGATCCTGGAGCAGGTCAACCACTTTAACTGCAACGGAGCTGTCATAGATTGGAACGACGGCATCAAAGAAAAGTTAAATACCTGAAGAGCCGCAGCTGGAGACTTCTCCGGCCATAAATCGAGGATTCTCCAGCAAAAGAGAGATGGGCAAGAAGACGAAGATGTCTGTATACTGCTCCACATATTTTCCAGTCTTAACATATGGATGCAAGTCATGACTGCAACCTATAAAAGCCAGATCCAAACCTCAAATATGAGGTGTCCGAGGAAGAGTAGAGACGTGGTCCGCAACAGACGATACGTCATGGCCACTAAACCTAGCCCGAGCAGATCCGAGTGGAACAATCTCAATTATAATGGTTTCGCCGTGTATGCAGAATGGGAAAAGATCAGCTATCACGAAAATCATGTGAAACCAAGAACAACGGATCCAAACATCCAGGTCGACCCAGAGTTCGCTGGGAGGACAACATTAGACAATCCCTGAAGGACCGAGGACTAGAGTGGAACCAGGCCAGGAGGACAACATTAGACAATCCTTGAAGGACCGAGGACTAGAGTGGAACCAGGCCAGGAGGACAACATTAGACAATCCCTGAAGGACCGAGGACTAGAGTGGAACCAGTCAAGGTCAGTATGGCGCTCTATCTGGACAATCTCTACATCCCAGGTTAGAAGAGGAACGACTGAGTAAATAAGTATAATAATAATTATAACAATAATAACTAATGTACTGGAGCAGTGAAAGCCACTGACTAAAACGTGATTTTTTGAAAGCAACTAGATGACCTTGACTAACCTTGAGTTGGTCTAGCTGTTCTTTGCTGTTTTCATTAAACTCCATGATGCTAAATGTCCCTCTCAGGAACTCATTCCTCTCCCCTTCCTCTATGACCGTGCTCGACTCCGCGAACTGAGCGAAGGTTTTCAAAATTTCCATTAGGTCATTCATATTGCTGTTGTTGGAGTTATTGTCTTATGTATCAACGATGTTGGTGCTGTAACGGACTACAGAGATACGTTGTTTATGTCTACAGCCAAGGCTAAGTTAAGGATCTGGGTATGATGCGCCTGATTTGAAGGTTCCGTATCTATGGTGTGACACATTAATCGTAATCTGTTGGGAAAAAAAATGTATATAAAGTAATTGACACATATGAACATATGAAGTAGAAACAGCATCGTTAGCAGACACAGGGTACCCTTCAATTATTCATCCCATTATAAGCCTTAATAAATTCATTATTATAGGAGTTATCTTGGAATCTGTTTGCGGTAATTACTAACACAACTCACGACATCAAGTTAACAGACACAATTGTCGTATATGGTGAACCAGAAAATCCGTGTGGATTTAATGAGCATGAACGTGACAGTCCCAAGATACAAATTTGGTGTGTTCTCTCCCATACCCATGTGATTGGACAATTTGTTCTCCCCAAAAAACATTGTGAAGGCTACACATTACCTTCTCTTCTTCTTTGATCCTTAGCCGCCGACCGTCAAAGCAGTCAGTGGCCATCACGCCTGGTGGCGTCTTGTAGGGCAACAACAAATTGATTCCACTTTGCTCGGTCGGTGGCCATCCTTCGTACAGTGTCCCAACTCTGGTTCATTCTTTGCATCTCAGCCTCAACAGTCCTCCGCCAAGTTGTTTTTGGTCGGCCTCTCTTTCGTTTTCCTTCAAGGGTCCATAGCATAGCTGTTCTTTTGATGGCATCGGGGTCTCTTCTGAGGACATGGCCAACCCAGCTCCAGCGTCTGCCAGCTATGATGGTGTGCATGTCCTCTTGCTTGCTCCGAGTAAGCAGATCTTGGTTGGTGATGGTATTCGGCCAAAAAATTCGGAGAATTTTTTGTCGTTTCCGTAACTTCATTTCTTTTTTCACATTACCTAGATATGTTTAAATCGTATGCCACACCTCAGCTTGGGGGTATACAGCCCCATGTGATCTTTCATCAAGATGTGGCACTGCCACATTGAGAATTACTGTGCAGGTTCCTCAATGACAAGTTCCCTTCTCGTTGGATTATGTGAGATGGCCCTATTGCATGGCCTCTTCGCTCCACGGATAAGGTTAAATACATGACAGAATTAAAAAATTCGGATTGAAGAGGCATTGACTTTATCCATCGGCTGGATGCTTTGAGTGCTACCAAGGGGCTGAAGTTTACTGAATTCTAGTTTAATTACGTAGTGACGGAACTGTCGTGGTCTACTTAATTAAAACAAACATTTCTTGAGTTTCGTTATTTAATTTCCGATAACCGGTTTAAGAGAGCTACTAAAATAATGAATATATTAAGGCTTATAATGCGGGGATTAATTTATGGTCACATTGTAGTATGACAGTGATATGTGGATTATGAGAGCTTTAGAATTGGAGTCATATGTGTCTATGAAGCCTGTTGATCGATGTAACATATATGGCTATGAAACGTGTTTGTTAATAAAATGTGTGTGTCTATGAAACTTATGTGTCTATGAAACGGTCATGTCTGTGAAATACGTGTGTCTATAAAACGTATGTGTCTATGAAACATGTATGTCTGTGAAATGTGTGTGTCTATGAAACAAGTGTGTCTATCAAACTTGCGTTGTCTATGAAACATGTATGACTATGAAACAGACGTTTCTATGAATGTGTGTGTGTCTATAAAACGTGTGTATTTATGAAATGTTTTGTCTGTGAAATATGTGTGTATACTTAAACACGTGTTTCTATGAAAATATGTGTCTATGAAGTGTAAGTGCTTGTGAAACATGTGTCCTTGCAGCAAGTGTGTATAAGAAGCACGCGTGTCTATGACAGATGTGTGTCTATGAAAAGTGTGTGGTTATAAAATAAGTCTATGTGGCGGGATAGTCTCCGCGGCAGCGGTTCAATAATGGCCAAACTCAGAGTATAATAATGATGAGAGTCTTCAAAGGTCGAGAGCCAAAGGTCAAGATTACTCTTGGCTGAGATAAAAATAGAAGAATGAGGCTTCTACTTCAGGGAGCGTCACAGGATTTTAAAGAAAAGCAAGCATAACAACTGAGATCATCTAAGCTTTCATGAACTTATTATTCTCCGGCCCCTTCTGTGAGGAAATATTGACTCTTCTTTTCTGAGGCCCCAGTTGAAGTTGATTCAGTAACTATAAATGAAATAGCTCTATATGGTTTTGTATTTAGAACAACGTGAGTCATACGGGGGCAGATATACACTTCAATAGTGATTAATCCAAATATAGCTTTACAAATACAGATAAACAGGTTTAATAATCACTTATAGTTTAACAATATAAAGTAAATTAAGTTGTTCATTAAACAAAGAAGAAATAATATGTATCATCATCAGATGATTTAAACTGGTAGAAATTAGGGAAAGTTTTGAAATGTTCATTGGATGCGCTGTTATGGTACTAAGCTGTCAGTATGGTGTCTTTTGGCGTCTGCTTCAGCCACTGTTGGTTCCAACAGGAGCCTTGGACTTTACTTCTCTACAATAGTCAAGTCTAGTGGCTGTAGCCAGTCTCATGCATTAAGGCTGAGGTAACTACAAAGGTTGTCAAGCATCTTCAAGACCCGTCTGATGTTGTTGTCTAGCGTCGACTGCTGGCAACTTGTATTATAAAGTTTATGTTGGGTTCCGTCACTGCTGGTAACTTGAACCATATACTGAAAGGAGACACATGTCTCTGTTAAGTATTGGGTCTCCTGACATAGTCATCAGGCGACCTCCACTTCCAACCACCACTTCATCTTCCTCAGAGATTTTACCCTCCCTGACCGTTAATTTTAAACCCAGGGAGTCGGATGAAAGTGCTTTTGGGCAGTGGAAGGCGACAATTGAAATATATATATATATATATATATATATATATATATATATATATATATATATATATATATATATATATATATATATATATATATATATATATATATATATATATATATGCATACTTATAATATGAAATTTATTAAAGTGCTTTTGTAATAAATGTGTACACCATGATATCATCATACACCCCCTGCTCTCTGTGGAGCCTGGGGTCACCTTTGCTGTTGGTTCCATGTGAAGAAACCCGCAACAAGCAGTTACCAGCTTTTGTAATGGAATGGTGTTAAATTTATTTGCAATGATGTAGTTGCCAGCCTCATATGCCACTGTACACGCACAAGCAAATTATAATTGTCAAAATGCAAACATAAAATGATAAAATGTACATATTACAACTTAACCTGAGTTTTTCCGGGCGAGAACGGACATTTTGAACAGGAAATGTCTGAATATTGTCCGGTAACCGTTTAAGATACGGTACTTTTCAGGTGTGTTAGGTGAGTAACTGGGTACACTTGAAGTTGGATCATAGAACTTAAGGCACAAAGTGATGTCTCTGGGGTTCTAATCATAGAATTCACTTCCAGTGCTATGGCCTGTCCCATTTGTTGGTTACAATATTGCGTGTTTCTGGCTGTTCATGATTTCTTCTTGGCGAAATTGGATGTCAGTGCAGTATTCTTACACTGCTGTAGAATATAGGCAAAATTTTCACCTACACACCCAGGTTGCTACTTGGAGAAGTCCAATCAAGAGCAGTCTATCTTAGCATCGCAACCGCTAAGCCAATTGCAAATAAGTGTCTGACTTTGGTAGGGGTCCGCCACCCCCACCCTCATGTAGAAAATTACTACATGACAACATACGATATTACCCATTACATGTGATTTTCAAACTTCATGACCATATAAGGTCTTGCCACTTTCGTTGTTTCTATCATGTTTACAAACTCAGTACTACACAGATCTATCACTGATAATTTGCTGCCATGCTGTCTAACGTTACGCGTGGCAGTAGTGACGGCGTACACATCAGATACAGGACAGATGGGAAGCTGTTTAATTTGAGACGATTACAGTCCTTTACAAAGGTGAATGAAACAATGATCTCTGATCTTGTCTTTGCGGACGACTGTGCCCTCAACACCTGCACAGAACTAGACATGCAGAACAATATGAGGAGGCTTTCTGTAGCGTGTGATGACTTTGGTCTTACCATCAATACGAAGAAATCTGAAGTAATGTTGCAACCTGCTCCTGGGAAACCTTACTGTGAACCAAATATCACAGTAAAGAACCAACGTCTCCAAGTGGTGGACAGCTTCACTTATCTACGCAGTACCCTTACCAAAGATGCGAATATCGACGCCGAGGTCAACAACAGAATTGCAAAAGCAAGTGCAGCTTTTGGAAGACTAAGAGTAAATGTCTGGGATCGACAAGGAATTAGTGCCGCCACCAAGATAAATGTATGTCATGCAATAGTGCTCACTACCCTCCTGTATGCCTGTGAAACATGGACAGTGTATATCAGACACGCCAAGAAGCTTAATAATTTCCACATGAGTTGTCTTCGCAGGATACTCAGGATCAAGTGGCATGATAGAGTATCTAATTCTGAGGTCCTCAACAGAGCACATATCTCAAGCATCTACACATTGCTGCAGAGGGCCCAAACTAGATGGGCCGGACATGTTGTTCGCATGCCCGAAAAACGCCTCCCAAAGCAGTTGATGTACAGCGAACTCTCTATGGGTAAGGGAACAGTAGGGGGACAAAAGAAACGCTTCAAAGACACACTGAAAGCATCGTTGAGCAGCTTCAAAATTGATGTCTCCTCCTGGGAGACTATTGCACATGATCGCTCTGCCTGGCGGACAAACATTACTCAAGGCGCTCGCATTGCAGAACAGAATTTAGCTGATAAGGCAGAAGGCAAGCTTGCTGCAAGAAAAGTCAGAATGCGCAGCAACACTACTATCGACTCTAACCATGTGTGCCCCGTATGTGGCATGGCCTGTAGGGCCAAAATAGGACTAATTAGCCACATGAGATCACGGCACTGATGTCTCACAATTCAAGTCTGAAGCTGTCGCCATCTTCGCTTGCGATGGGCAACTATTATTATTATTATTATTATCACTGATAATATCTTCCAACATTTACTTTCTCGTAGTTGATTATCACAACAAATTCCATCTGCCAGAAGTATAATATCACTGTCCGTGCCTTAACTTTTAACAATATTGTCATCTTCCGACATCCCAGTGAAATGGGCCGTGTATTTGGGCGTCATGTTTGCGAACTGACACCTTATCTCCCAATTACCGTCTGTCGTCCATATTGGAAACTGAGACACCATAGAAAGTGGCAGCTATCTGCTACCCATGTCCCCGCATTAATCGTTTGTTCAGTCAACCCGTCTTACTGCTTACGGCCACCTTTTCCGTCGGCCGGAAGCTGTTACATAATTTAGTACAAACACAATTTCACCCTGCACAAATATGAGTCATTGTTGTTTCAGAAACAGGTCAAGTAGATAGGTAATAGTAGAGGAGTGACAAGATACGATAAGAAAACCTTGAACGATGAAAACGTAAACAACGAATACTGAAAGAATACTGAAAGAATTAGCAAGTAAGAGGAATGGTTGTGTAATAATGCCGGAGAGGATTGTTGACCCGAAAAAGAGAACGAATACATTTCGTGACAGTCTATACAACACGTGTGTCTATGAAATTTTTGTCCATAAAATATATATGTCTATGAAATATATGTGTCTATAGAACATATGTCTGTGAAATATGGGCGTCTATGAAATATGTGTGTTTATGACATGCGTATCTATGAAATGTGTGTGTCTATAGAACATATGTCTGTGAAATATGTGTGTATATGAAATACGTGTTTCTATGAAATATGTGTTTCCATGAAATATGTGTGTCTATGAAATTGGTGTGTCCATGAAATATATATGTCTATGAAACGTGTGTCCATGAAATGTGTGTGTCTATAGAACATAAGTCTATGAAATATGTGTGTCTGTGAAATATGTCTGTCTGTGAAATATTTGTCTATTAATTATGTGTCTATGAAATTTGTGTATCTATGAAACATGAGTCTATTGAAAAATCTTTGTCCAAGAAACATGTTTTTATGAATCTTGCAAATCTAGGAAACATACGCTTATGAAATATGTGTCTCTTTGAAACACTCGTGTCTATAAATGTGTGTGTGTGTCTATAAACCGTGTGTATTTATGAAACACGTTGTCTGTGAAAAATGTGTGTCTATGAAACACGTTTTTCCATGAAATCTGTGTTCAGTACGTTTATGTGCCTGTGAACCATATGTCTATGCAACAAGTGTGTATAAGAAGCATATGTGTCTATGAAAGATGTGTGGCAATAAAATATGTCTATACAACGCGTGTGTCTATGAAATATGTGTGTCTATGAAATATGTGTGACTATTAAATATGTATATATGACACATGTGTTTATTAAATATGTGTGTCAATGAAACATGTGTCCATGGAATATGTGTGTTTATAAAACATATGTCCATGGAATATGTGTGCCTATGAAATATATGTCCATGGAATATGTGTGCCTATGAAATATATGTCCATGGAATATGTATGTCTATTAAAAATATGTCTATGAAATATGTTTGTCTATGAAACATATATCTATGGAATATGTGTTTGAAACATATGTCTATGGAATATGTGTCTATGATACATATGTCTATGGAATATATGTCTATGAACATATATCTATGGAATATGTGTCTATGAAACATATGTCTATGGAATATGTGTCTACGAAATATGTGTATCTATAAAACATGTCTATTAAAAAATATATGTCCAAGAAACATGTTTCTATCAATTTTGTATATCTAGGAAACACGTGTCTATGAAATTTGTGTCTGTTAAACTTGTATATCTATAAAAGATGTGTCTATGAAATTTATATTCCGTGACTAAGTGAACCAAGAATTATTATTTGACATGAACTCCATCATGTTCTAATTTGTGTTTTTATACATTGGTAAAGTCAGCCAGTGACGCTTGTAGGTCGCTTGTAGTTCTTGTAGTCAGCCAGTGACGCTTGTAGTTCGCTTGTAGTTCTTGTAGTCAGCCAGTGACGCTTGTAGTTCGCTTGTAGTTCTTGTAGTCAGCCAGTGACGCTTGTAGGTCGCTTGTAGTTCTTGTAGTCAGCCAGTGACGCTTGTAGTTCGCTTGTAGTTATTGTAGTCAGCCAGTGACGCTTGTAGGTCGCTTGTAGTTCTTGTAGTCAACCAGTGACGCTTGTAGGTCGCTTGTAGTTCTTGTAGTCAGCCAGTGACGCTTGTAGGTCGCTTGTAGTTCTTGTAGTCAGCCAGTGACGCTTGTAGGTCGCTTGTAGTTCTTGTAGTCAGCCAGTGACGCTTGTAGGTCGCTTGTAGTTCTTGCAGTCAGCCAGTGACGCTTGTAAGCCACTTGTAGTTCTTGTAGTCAGTTAGTGACGCTTGTAGGTCGCTTGTAGTTCTTGTAGTCAGCTAGTGACGCTTGTAGGTTGCTTGTAGTTCTTGTAGTCAGCCAGTAACGCTTGTAGGTCGCTTGTAGTTCTTGTAGTCAGCCAGTGACGCTTGTAGGTCGCTTGTAGTTCTTGTAGTCAACCAGTGACGCTTGTAGGTCGCTTGTAGTTATTGTAGTCAGCTAGTGACGCTTGTAGGTCGCTTGTAGTTCTTGTAGTCAGCCAGTGAC
Source organism: Oreohelix idahoensis (assembly GCA_024509875.1). Taxonomy (NCBI): domain Eukaryota; kingdom Metazoa; phylum Mollusca; class Gastropoda; order Stylommatophora; family Oreohelicidae; genus Oreohelix; species Oreohelix idahoensis. Next base: position 236,466 of record JAMPIV010019705.1, read on the forward strand.
GCTTGTAGGTCGCTTGTAGTTCTTGTAGTCAGCCAGTGACGCTTGTAGGTCGCTTGTAGTTCTTGTAGTCAGCCAGTGACGCTTGTAGTTCTTGTAGTCAGCCAGTGACGCTTGTAGTTTTTGTAGTCAGCTAGTGACGCTTGTAGTTCTTGTAGTTCTTGTAGTCAGCCAGTGACGCTTGTAGTTCTTGTAGTCAGCCAGTGACGCTTGTAGAGGCAAAGAACATCTGGACTACTACACCCTTTTGCAGCTCCTAAGTAGCGACCCATATGAGGCTGTGAAGAGGGCTGGTAACTCGTCTTGTTTCGCACATTGTTAAAGAAATGACTGCTGCAAGATCACATGACTGTGTGGGTGCAGGATTCGTGGAAGGAGACCAGCTAAAGCGGTACGTTTGTGCTCCAGAGGGAGCGAACAATGACATGATGGCGAATATCAGTGAGTCACTCATGAAGCCGTGCCGGGATGTGATTCTGTGATGCGTGCTCAGATTCTAGATATAAAGACATGATGGCGAATGTCAGTGAGTCAATCTAGAAGCGGTGCCAGGATGTGATTCTGTGATGCGTGCTCAGATTCTAGATATAAGAACATGGCAGCCATGTTGACTGTCTTAAATCCCCTAAATACCCCCCTTCAGTTATAACTAACTATGGGAATACGCCCCTGAAGCGTTAGCCCTCAGATTTTTTTTTTTTTGCCTTGTGTTTCTGTCGGCGTTTTCTTGTCCCTTCTGCTTGTTGTGAGAGCTTCTTTTCGCCTCAATCTGAGTTGGCGCCGTAGGGAGCGTCGTCACTTGAAGCGATCGGCAGCTTCATTATTCCAGGTTGTTTGATTTATGGGTAATGTCTTCATGTTTCTCTTACACACATCTTTGAACTTAAACTGTAGTCGCCCACCTGTTCTTTTCCCATCTGCCAGTTGTCTGTAGAAGATATCTTTCGGGATACGACCATCTTCCATACGCCGGATATGGCCAAGCCAGCATAGTCTGCGCTGTCTAAACAGTGTATACATGCGTTGAAGGCCAGCACCTGATAACACCTTGAAATTTGTCACTTTGTCCTTCCACGAAATACCAAGGATGTGGTGTAGACACAGTATTTGGAAGGTATTGAGCCTTGTTTCTTGCTTAGCATAGGTTGTCCATGTCTTGCTGCCATACATAATCGTGCTGGTGACGTACGTATTATATACCGCAGCTTTGGTCTTCATTGTGAGTTTGGAGTATACCCAAACACACATTCTGAGGTGAGCAAAGATGGTTGCAGCCTATCCAATGTGACTGTCAAATTCTGTGTCCAGAGAAAGTTTGTCGTTGATGGTAGACCCAGGTATGTGAAGTGGTGTGTCACTGCCAATTCATAGTCAATAATTCGAAGTTAATAACTGGTGCAACATCCACTTCCTGACGCAGCACATTTGTTTTCTTTAGACATTTTGTGAGACCACAGTTCCTGCATGCTTGAGAGAAGCGATTCAAGCTCTGGAGCTCCTGTCGACTTTGAGAGAAGCGATTCATCAAGCTCTAGATCTCCTGTCGGCTTTGAGAGAAGCGATTCATCAAGCTCTGGAGCTCCTGTCGACATTGAGAGAAGCAATTCATCAAGCTCTAGATCTGTCAACTTTGAGAGAAGCGATTCAACAAGCTCTGGAGCTCCTGTCGACTTTGAGAGAAGCGATTCATCAAGCTCTAGATCTCCTGTCGACTTTGACAGAAGATTGCATATTCGACGAACAGCAAGTCTTTTATAGTCACCCTTCTGATTTTCGTGTTTGCCTTCAGCCCTGGGAGGTTACACAGTTGGCCACCTGACCTAGAGTGAAGGTAATGACAGGAGCAGACAACAGCCGACTTTAAAAAAGAAATCCTGTGTAAACATGAACGTAGGACAATCAACGATAACGGAGAAAAATTCATAAGCTTCTGTGATTCTAATCGTGTTGTAGGTCTATGCTACACTTGAGGCTACAGTATAGAAAATGAACGAAAGAGACATAACACAATATTGAGAACAATAACAAACAGAAAAGTTGAGGGCAAACGTTCACTGGGAAAACAATGCTATAACTGAGAAATTAAAATCAAGATGGATTAAAATAATCTATTAGCATGTATCATCAAGGGAAGAGACCAAAAAACAATTTGGAGATCAACTGCAACCGACCTTCTATGCGAAGATGAGACCTGAGCTGATGTGGAATATATGTAGATAAATAAGTAAACGGAGGTACAAATGAACAAAATACATCTACAGCAATGGCCAGTGACCAGACAAAATGACAGTAAATGTCCAGAACCTGGCAATTTTGTGTTGTAACTGAGATCTTGAGCCAGCAGCGGTCATGGACGGACGACTGAAAAAGTTCCAGGGACAGTTTTACTTGAACAAGTCGCATCTGGTGCAGAAGGTAAACTTTATTTACTGGGAATTTCCAATTTTGTCAGTTGTTGATGTTGATGAACAAAATCGACATCATTGCACTCTGGGCAATCCGGTAGGTACTCAGTCTCCCTCAGTATATGTTGAAGGGTGTGAATGATAACTATTTATGTAGTGTAGCTCGCTGGTTGTATACACGACGGATACATCCTCTCATACGCGCATCTCTTCTAGCCTTGCGTTTGATGTCAAAGTCCAATAGTCTTAACCTTGATGATTAATCTATTGTAGTGTTATTCTCTAACAGGTGATAATTAATTGTTCTCAGTATCTCTCCCTTATCCATATCCAGTGTCCCCACTGTGGGTGCTCTTGATGCTAGTCTGTCAGCTCTCTCATTACCACAAACCCCTGTATGACCATGACAGTAGATCCACACCAGTCGCTGCAGATTCGAAGCTTCTATGAATGTTTTCCATTCATGCCGTAGCCAACCATTTTGAACCTTTCGAAGCATGGACTGAGAGTCTGATACAATGACTGCCTTTGTTAATGAAGCTTCAGTTAGCCACCTTAATGCTACAGTAGCTGCCTCTACCTTCATTCTCATGCTGGAAGTTGTTATCTTGCAAGCCCTGCTATATTCGGTGACGATTCTGCCCTTTACCCTAGCAGAGAAACTGGAGCAAGGTAACGACATTGGGTACTATAGAAATATTTACTCCAAGTTGAAGTCCTGAGCAGCGAATTGGTAGCAAATAGCGAGATAGTCACCAACTAAATGGTCGCGGTAGCAAATCCAGCTATCGCGACTTTTGGCTGTACAGTAATCAAATGCAGCAGTAAATCAGGGAGCAAATCAGGAAAGGCGAAACAGGCGGAGATTTAATAAGTCTCCCAGTTTAATTTCCTCCTGGAAGCTTATAGGAGCTTTACTGAAAAGAAATACATACACAACGCTATAAGCCACTAGCCCTAGAAACATAAGTTTACAGTATAGCGGGACAGGTACAGTTTACATTATCTCAACAATGTACATTTACATAAAATATATCTATTGCGTTGACAATTCCCTCCGATGACTGTTGATTACTGTGACAAAACGTTTGTACATGTACTTTTGAGCCCCTCTCTCACTCCTTCATCCGCTTTTTATTTTGCATATTTTATGCACCTTCATTCCCTTTTTTTTTTGCTGTGACCACTCCCAGACTTCTTTACGTTTCACCAGGTGAATTATATGAATACCAGGCTGTTTACACCGGTCAGCAGGTATTACGTTTATCACCTTAGGCGTCTGGCGACCTTTGATACAGTCGATCTCTATTGACACAATAGCGATGAAAAGAAAAGTTATTTTGTCTCTGTCTTAGAGAGTCGTCTGGGGTGTGCGAAGACACAGGTGATGATTAGATAATCGTTTCCGCTGGACCATCACGGTATCCATATTACCGATAGTCTGTCTGGTGAGACAATATTGGTGAGAAAGCATCTAGACAGCCAATGAATGCACAGATTTGTTTGTGAGTTTGCATAAAGATGCAAGCGGAAGTATTACGACTTATTAGAAAGAGGTCACGCGATTAGATTTTTAAATTTGATAATTTAAAACACGCGAAAAAGAAGGGGGGGGGGGGGGGTTGGAATATATTAAATTAAACACCTCGACCCAGATAGTTTTAAAAAGCTTACGATTGTCTCGATTTGAGAGACGGAATGTACAATGGTTCTCATTGGAAAATTCGTCGGAAGTACAATCTGGGATTTTGAACTGAGAATTGGAAATATAATCTAGCGAAATCGGAGTCACAGATCAGACTGCATCGTCACGTCAAGCTAGCAATTCACCAGAGGCAGTAAGAGAAGGATCGGACTAAGAGTTCTAAAATTATCAGTGACAGGTCGAAGTATTTGGGCAACTTTAAAACTTAAAAGTAAACCCGCATTTTTAGATACAAAGACTGGAAACTTAAAGGACCAGGATCGAAGTATTTGGGCAACTTTAAAATTAAAAAAAGGAAATCCTCATTTTTAAATATAAAGGCTGGAAACCCAGGGAACCAGATCACCCGTCATAAGAGGAATACTAAAATTTCCAGACCAAGTGATTCGAAAGCATCAACGTGCCGTGTCCATTCTAAACTGTGCGTGGAGATTGTGTTTCCAAAAATTACTTTGGGGTAAGTGTAAACATTTATTTTACAAATGTGAATTTGACATGTTTTTGTTGCTAAGTGGTTATACATGAGGCTGGCAACCTCAACATATGAAAATAGTATATTTATAAACCACTACAGCAAGCGCTGGTGATTTCTTCTTGCTAGTCGTACTGACTACCGACAGCAGAGGTGACCCCAGTCTCCGACTGGAGCAGTGATGAGTGATGATTACATCACATGTGCCTAAAGTGTATACTATCATTTTGTGAGATATATGTACCTTGTTAATTGTAATTCAGGAAAATCATTACTCGCGCCGTCCAAGCACATATTTTCACAGTTTAATACCCAGAAGGATATTGGTGATTTCTAATCATCTTCCCTGAGTTACACAGTGTATACTTAAGAATTTAATTATTCAGAGAGGCCAACATTGGTGGGTGGATAGCGAGACAATGCGCCTGTTAATTTGCAGACCACGACTGGACTTAGCAGAGACATATTTATTTTTGTCTGAAGTTCGTGGAACGAAGCTATCAAACTGTTCGGGATACGAATCTGAAAAACGAAAGTTCTAAGCTAAAAGCAGGGAATCAACATTAACCGCCTAAATTGGACAAGTTATGTGGAGAAGTGCCATCATCACAGAAGAATTGGCGAAACCACGGCTGCAGGACTCACCTAGATAAGTTAAGTTCTGATTACAAGGAAATAGCAAAAGGACAAAAGTTTTTTTTAAATATCAATCCTCAAACCAAAGTCTCAGTGAAGACCATTTTAATTACACCTAAAATTCACGATCAATGTCGCGCTTAGATAGGTTTTACAGTTATGTATGGTCCCGCCTGAGTATAAGGGGATGGTGATAATACGTGAGAAGTACAGGTGTAAGAAATAGATTTCACGAGTGAATAGTTTAACAGAAGATCTGTCCCTGGACTGAATAGTTCCTCTAGTCCAGCCTATCTATACGACTATATTTTAGTATAAGACAATATTGCACCCCCTTATATTGAGAAATGTAAGTTTACTAAACACCTACACACACACAGCTATGTGACAACAAGACACACAAACGTGAAAACTATGGTTAAATTTGGGTATTTGTCTGACCAACACACACAAAGTTAGTTCTTTTGTTGTTTATTATCACTAAACTTTACAACATCGAATATCTAAAAAGAAAAAGATAAAATACACCAGAATTACATGCATAGAAAAAAATAACAGAATACTATGCCCTCCCCTCCTTGAGAAGATAAGAACACACCAAGTCAATAACAACAAAGGTTAAAGGTTAGCAATAGGTTACAGTATAGAAAGAAAGAACTCAATTCCCATTAAACGTTATCCAATAAAATTAAACAATAGTCAACAGAGTGCATATGATACAGTGTTTCCTGTACTAAAGAAGAATATTTCTCTCTCTCTCCCTCTCTCTCTCTCTCTCTCTCTCTCTCTGTCATACGTGGCCACACAATCTCGCTTCTTACCATTTTCTTTGTGAGACAATCTGTTGGACGTAAAAATCCATGAATGTATTTATAAGGTCCAGAGTAATTATCGTCCGAAGTGGGCCCCAGTTCCTCATTTCAATAATTACATTTTATAAGGGGAACGTCTAATTTGGTGGTTGATTTCCTGGATACACAATGTCACCTTGGATACTTAAATCCGAGACTCTCTGAGATCTGGTGTTCACCGTAAACAGTAGGAAAACATATGATTGCTAAACTGTTAATTATTGTTACTTGATGATGATGGTAAATCCTATCGGCTGGCTCTGGTGAGTGCCGATTCTGAAATAGCGTAACTCTTCTGGATACATATCCACTTGGAAATGACTATCAGAAGTCGGGAGAACAGTTAGGTCTTGCACACCCCCAGTGGGCTGATAAAAATTCAAAATATATATATATATATATATATATATATATATATATATATATATATATATATATATATATATATATATATATATATATATATATATATATATATATATATATATATATATATATATATATATATATATATATATATATATATATATATATATATATATATATGGGTATTTGAAGTTCCAGTTAAAATTTACTATTAAAATGTTCGTTAGTCCCTGTGGCCCGTCCTGTTCACAACTGAAACTTGGAGACGCGTCAGCCAACAGAAGACAACTTTAATCCAATCAGTAAAAATGGAGACAAGGCCCAAGATAAAGCCAAATAAAAAAACCGCTGGTTGCCGTTGATCAGGTCATGCCTAAAAATATAGGAACATTATGAAAAAACTACTGCTATTAATATCTACATATAAGCACACGTTTTCTCTAGTGTGACAGCGCCATCTTGTCATCGCCATTTTGTCTGTCGTTCTCTACCTTTGTACTACATCATAGCGATTTGGCAGCCATTTTAGTGTGTCAGTCAGGATCTAAAAATAGAACATTAGTCATATCGCTTACGGATAGCAGCCAATCAGATAAGAGAAGCGTCCAGGCTATAGCGTCAGTTTAAATTCTTGATCATTCTGATCGCCGGTCGCGGAGAGAGAACAAGCTCTAGAGAAATACAGAAGTCTAGTTCAAGCAAGAACATGCCTAGGACTTATTAGCAATTGAGCACCGGCTGGGTGTTTTGTTTTGTTTGCTTTATTTTATTTGTTTAATGTTTGCTTTGTGTGCTTATTGTCACTGACTGGGTTGTATGAATAAATACAGCCCCTGCCTTAGAATCAGAGTTTTATTGTTGATCGGGTCGGTTGCGAGTGTGCAAGAAAGTGATCACATATCACAGCAGCATCATCATCATCTCGCCCACCCTACCACAATTAGAGAACGACAGACAAAATGGCGATGACAAGATGGCGCTGTCACACTAGCCTATTCCTATCTGGTCAGTTATGATTAAAATATCCATACGCGCACTCAACAAATATCGCCTGTCATTAATAACTATTAGATTGTCGGCATCTGTTTGTTTAGTCGCATGAGATAGTCAAACATAGTCACTTACTAAATTACACACAATAAAATAAAAGTGAATTGTATTCTGTCAATTATCAGTCGCCTAGTGTATTTATTAGTCAAATAAACCGTCTCTTTCTGTGTGATAGCGGGTGACTACATTTACATTACAACTGAAACCCCTGGAATAAAAATAGCTACGCGATATTTAATTCGCTAGTCTTAACACCTAGAAAATCACAGTGAATTTAAGATGCTAAAACTTTTAACCCTTTAATACGCTTAAGCACAAATTTATATATTACCAGAAATCCAGAAAGAAAACACAACGAATTATTAACGCATCCATTCCTAATGGTTCTAGATAACGTGTTTAGACTCTCCGAAAAAATCTGAGTGACTCTGATAATTGATTTGAGAAAGACGCAGCTTATATACGATCATGTTGTTATAATCTCTAGAAGATGTGAATTCTCACACTCTGCTTTCCAGCAGAGATCTGAAACTACGTTTCCCAGATAAAGGGTTTTACGGTCGCTTCTGTCGGTCATTGCTAATCGACAACAAAAGCTTAACCCGTGTAGCGGGCTCCCGTCCGAGATTTTCCCCGTTTCTCGAGATCAAAGGATTTGCTCCCCTTATAGAGAATCTTCAAAGGCCGTTACTCTTCCACGCGTTTTCCCCACGTGAGATCTGCTCGTTATCGTAATAGACAAATCAGCTCGCGTGAGAAACTTGCGTAAACGAGCCTGGTTCGCTCCCTGCTATGAATGAAAGGTTGCGAAAGTTGGTAAACAAGCTCGTTTGATATGGTCAAGTAAAAAGAGGCGTGGATTAAAAGGTGAGTCAGACAGGCAGAGAAATGCGTGACAGTTAGCGAATCTTAAAACTAGGCCGAGGTCACGAAAGGCTGTAGGATACATGAGGCTATATTTCCATTATACGTCACAATCAATATCATCGTTATTTTAACCTATTAATATTAATTGATTATTAAATTTGTTACATGCTATTTTAAAACTAAACAATCATTTTTTATTCAGTTATAATCAGTATGAAAGCAAATGTATGAGCAAGAGTCTTTATTATATATATCTACATCTATACATATATTTACATCCATAGAGCTAATTCTTAGAAAAGAATTTCCCTGGAATTATACCAGCTGGGGGCCTGAACGGGCTAAAACAATTGCTTAACTCTTCATAAAAGGCGGCAGACCGATATAAGTTAACAATTGCCCTGCCAATGCAGCACTTTTCTTGACTTCGCAAATATCTAATGAACACTCCTTGAGATAGAAGCATCATTATCTTTCTATCTACAACTCTACCAAGAGTAATCTTGTGCGAAGGTAGACACCTTTGAAGGCTCATATTAGATACTCTTGAGTTTTGGCCACTGTTGGGCCACTACTGCAGAGCTAAGGGGAGGCAATCCATGACAATTACAGTTGCTTATGAGCAACAAAACCAGGTATCCACAATCGAGGGCATCCCCCTTTATTATTGACCAATCGATAGCCAAGCGTAATATAGGTGAGCTTGGCGGGCCTACATGTGAAATCACAAAACGGCATACCCATCCAGCTAGCGGTTATACAAGGCTACAGGCCTGCGTTTGTAAACTGTGCCCTGTGAGCCCGAGTTTAAACGGCCTGCAGGAACATTTATCCGCTCGCACGAGGCATATCTCAAAATTACCACAAGCAAATCAAAAGGCCCGTATAGGGTTACATCAACTGGGCTGATAGACACTAAATAATATCAAAATTTACATAAATGCCATATGATAATAAAACCTATAACGGAGCTCAGTGGTAACCCTCTGTGTTGGTTGTACAATGTGCCCTTAGCAGTTATCTATGAAACACAAGATCTATACCTCTTGTTAGAAGAAAACATTCTCTTTAAGGAAATCGTTTCAACCACTTAAGTTGGGTTTACATTGGTTTAGGAAAAATCGTCCTTAACACCCACACCCACTTTCCTTGGAAAAAATTACTAGATGACACATCTTCGTGGTTTAAGGGTAGGTGGTGATTTTATAATTATTAATCCGACTAGTCATGAAATGTGATATTAAAATCAAAACTATAAGTGTGATGGTCCTGATTGTGTCTAAGTGTCTGTAACCAAACTAACTTGTTAATTAAGTGCTCTTACCGATCTGTAAAGAATTTCCTCTACCACACAATGTAGCTGGTCGGCAGCACTATTGGATAGCGTCCCACTCTACAGTCAGAGATTTCCTGGTGACATTAAGCACTTGAAAAATTGCCTAATTTATAGTAGACTTAATCCTACAGGTGGTGGGACACATGCATAAAAGAGACGTTAGATCTCGTAAGGACGATGGAAAGTTTACTCCAATGCATTCCCCGGATAAAAGAGATGGCGTAATAAAAACCCACTTCCTCGTTCGGTCACATAAAAGTAAAAAGGTCACTTCCCTGAGTTTCCTGGCTGCTCATAGAATCAAAGCCTTAAGAGAATTTCTGCCGACCAGAATTAAAGGCAAAATAGATTTAGCCGCCTCGGGGGAAGGAATTTTAGTCTGTCCAACGTAAGACTGACTTACTAAGTTCACAAATGACGCTTGTTGGAGCAATTTAAAAGAAGAAATGAGTGGGGGGAAAAGTCAAGAATTAGACAGGAGGCGGTCATAACCTAACAAGTGCCAGAACTTTCTTATTCACGCACGACAGAAAGTTCAACGTGACAAATGCCGAGGTGCTACCACGTGCTGGTCTTGAAAGCATGTATACACTGCTTGGACAGGACAAACTACGCAGGCTTGGCCATGTCCGTCGCGCGGAAGATGGTTGCCTTCCCAGAGATATTTTCTACGGGCAACTAGGAGACGGCAACAAAACAACCGGGCGACTGCAGCTTAGGTTCAAAGATGTGTGCAAGAGAGATGTGTGCAAGAGAGATGTGTGCAAGAGAGATGTGTGCAAGAGGGACATGAAGGCACTGAGCATAAGTCCAGAAACCTGGGAGGATGAAGCTGTCGGTCTGTGAAACCTGGGAGGATGAAGCTGTTGGTCTGTGGAACCTGGCAGGATGAAGCTGTCGGTCTGTGGAACCTGGGAGGATGAAGCTGTCGGTCTGTGGAACTTGTCTTTTGATCGCAAAAAAGTTGAAAACTATTACTTTTGCTACTGCATCAAGTTGACAGAATAAATAAAGTCAACAGTGAAATAGCCATTTAAAAATTTGCAACTCAGGTGGAGTTGGTTCCAATCCCAGCACAGGCGAAAAAAAAAACCAACAGAAGAATAAAATGTTGAAGTCTTGACCCTAGTGGTTCCGGCCTTCAGAGTCTCGAGCAGGTAAATGGGATGAAACGCCTGTCAGATGTTAGAGTGTCAAGGATGTAAAAGAGAGGAAACACCTGTCAGATGGGACGACTTCTAGTAATCAGATTACCTCCTATTGTAATGCTGCTGATAGAGTTTCTCCTTTTTTAGTTTGTGTCTTTATTACAACTTTGTTCCTCTTCCTGAGATCCTCCTACAGTCTACTTGTGTCTTTATTAAAACATTGTTCCTCTTCCTGAGATCTCCCTACAGTCTGCTTGTGTCTTAATTACAACTTTGTTCCACTTCCTGAGATCTCCCTACAGTCTACTTGTGTCTTTATTACAACATTGTTCCGCTTCCTGAGATCTCCCTACAGTCTACTTGTGTCTTTATTACAACATTGTTCCTCTTCCTGAGATCTTCCTACAGTCTACTTGTGTCTTTATTACAACATTTTTCCTCTTCCTGAGATCTCCCTACAGTCTACTTGTGTCTTTATTACAACATTGTTCCGCTTCCTGAGATCTCCCTACAGTCTACTTGTGTCTTTATTACAACATTGTTCCTCTTCCTGAGATCTTCCTACAGTCTACTTGTGTCTTTATTACAACATTGTTCCTCTTCCTGAGATCTTCCTACAGTCTACTTGTGTCTTTATTACAACATTGTTCCTCTTCCTACAGTCTACTTGTGTCTTTATTACAACATTGTTTCTCTTCCTGAGATCTCCTTACAGTGTACTTTTGTCTTTATTACAACATTGTTTCTCTTCCTGAGATCTCCCTACAGTCTACTTGTGTCTTTATTACAACATTTTTCCCTCTTCCTGAGATCTCCCTACAGTCTACTTGTGTCTTTATTACAACATTGTTCCTCTTCCTGAGATCTCCCTACAGTCTACTTGTGTCTTTATTACATTTTTCCTCTTCCTGAGATCTTCCTACAGTCTACTTGTGTACTTATTACAACATTGTTCCGCTTCTTGAGATCTTCCTACAGTCTACTTGTGTCTTTATTACAACATTGTTCCTCTTCCTGAGATCTCCCTATAGTCTACTTGTGTCTTTATTACAACATTGTTCCTCTTCCTGAGATATTCCTACAGTCTACAGGTGTCTTTATTACAACATTGTTCCTCTTCCTGAGATCTTCCTACAGTCTACTTGTGTCTTTATTACAACATTGTTCCTCTTCCTGAGATCTTCCTACAGTCTACTTGTGTCTTTATTACAACATTGTTCCTCTTCCTGAGATCTCCCTACAGTCTACTTGTGTCTTTATTACAACATTTTTCCCTCTTCCTGAGATCTCCCTACAGTCTACTTGTGTCTTTATTACAACATTGTTCCTCTTCCTGAGATCTCCCTACAGTCTACTTGTGTCTTTATTACATTTTTCCTCTTCCTGAGATCTTCCTACAGTCTACTTGTGTACTTATTACAACATTGTTCCGCTTCTTGAGATCTTCCTACAGTCTACTTGTGTCTTTATTACAACATTGTTCCTCTTCCTGAGATCTCCCTATAGTCTACTTGTGTCTTTATTACAACATTGTTCCTCTTCCTGAGATATTCCTACAGTCTACAGGTGTCTTTATTACAACATTGTTCCTCTTCCTGAGATCTTCCTACAGTCTACTTGTGTCTTTATTACAACATTGTTCCTCTTCCTGAGATCTTCCTACAGTCTACTTGTGTCTTTATTACAACATTGTTCCTCTTCCTGAGATCTCCCTATAGTCTACTTGTGTCTTTATTACAACATTGTTCCTCTTCCTGAGATCTCCCTACAGTCTACTTGTGTCTTTATTTCAACATTGTTCCTCTTCCTGAGATATTCCTACAGTCTACAGGTGTCTTTATTACAACATTGTTCCTCTACCTGAGATCTCCCTATAGTCTACTTGTGTCTTTATTTCAACATTGTTCCTCTTCCTGAGATATTCCTACAGTCTACAGGTGTCTTTATTACAACATTGTTCCTCTTCCTGAGATCTCCCTATAGTCTACTTGTGTCTTTATTACAACATTGTTCCTCTTCCTGAGATCTCCCTACAGTCTACTTGTGTCTTTATTTCAACATTGTTCCTCTTCCTGAGATATTCCTACAGTCTACAGGTGTCTTTATTACAACATTGTTCCTCTTCCTGAGATCTCCCTACAGTCTACTTGTGTCTTTATTTCAACATTGTTCCTCTTCCTGAGATATTCCTACAGTCTACAGGTGTCTTTATTACAACATTGTTCCTCTTCCTGAGATCTTCCTACAGTCTACTTGTGTCTTTATTACAACATTGTTCCTCGTCCTGAGATCTTCCTACAGTCTACTTGTGTCTTTATTACAACTTTGTTCCTCTTCCTGAGATCTCCCTATAGTCTACTTGTGTCTTTATTACAACATTGTTCCTCTTCCTGAGATCTCCCTACAGTCTACAGGTGTCTTTATTACAACATTGTTCCTCTTCCTGAGATCTCCCTATAGTCTACTTGTGTCTTTATTTCAACATTGTTCCTCTTCCTGAGATCTTCCTACAGTCTACATGTGTCTTTATTACAACATTGTTCCTCTTCCTGAGATCTTCCTACAGTCTACTTGTGTCTTTATTACAACATTGTTCCTCTTCCTGAGATCTTCCTACATTCTACTTGTGTCTTTATTATAACATTGTTCCTCTTCCTGAGATCTTCCTACAGTCTACTTGTGTCTTTATTACAACATTGTTCCTCTTCCTGAGATCTCCCTATAGTCTACTTGTGTCTTTATTACAACATTGTTCCTCTTCCTGAGATCTCCCTACAGTCTACTTGTGTATTTATTTCAACATTGTTCCTCTTCCTGAGATCTTCCTGCAGTCTACAGGTGTCTTTATTGCAACATTGTTCCTCTTCCTGAGATCTTCCTACAGTCTACTTGTGTCTTTATTGCAACATTGTTCCTCTTCCTGAGATCTCCCTATAGTCTACTTGTGTCTTTATTACAACATTGTTCCTCTTCCTGAGATCTCCCTACAGTCTACTTGTGTCTTTATTTCAACATTGTTCCTCTTCCTGAGATATTCCTACAGTCTACAGGTGTCTTTATTACAACATTGTTCGTCTACCTGAGATCTTCCTACAGTCTACTTGTGTCTTTATTACAACATTGTTCCTCGTCCTGAGATCTTCCTACAGTCTACTTGTGTCTTTATTACAACTTTGTTCCTCTTCCTGAGATCTCCCTATAGTCTACTTGTGTCTTTATTACAACATTGTTCCTCTTCCTGAGATCTCCCTACAGTCTACAAGTGTCTTTATTACAACATTGTTCCTCTTCCTGAGATCTCCCTATAGTCTACTTGTGTCTTTATTTCAACATTGTTCCTCTTCCTGAGATCTTCCTACAGTCTACATGTGTCTTTATTACAACATTGTTCCTCTTCCTGAGATCTTCCTACAGTCTACTTGTGTCTTTATTACAACATTGTTCCTCTTCCTGAGATCTTCCTACATTCTACTTGTGTCTTTATTACAACATTGTTCCTCTTCGTGAGATCTTCCTACAGTCTACTTGTGTCTTTATTACAACATTGTTCCTCTTCCTGAGATCTTCCTACCGTCTACTTGTGTCTTTATTACAACATTGTTCCTCTTCCTGAGATCTCCCTATAGTCTACTTGTGTCTTTATTACAACATTGTTCCTCTTCGTGAGATCTTCCTACAGTCTACTTGTGTCTTTATTACAACATTGTTCCTCTTCCTGAGATCTTCCTACCGTCTACTTGTGTCTTTATTACAACATTGTTCCTCTTCCTGAGATCTCCCTATAGTCTACTTGTGTCTTTATTACAACATTGTTCCTCTTCCTGAGATTTTCCTACAGTCTACTTGTGTCTTTATTACAACAGTGTTCCTCTTCCTGAGATCTCCCTACAGTCTACTTGTGTCTTTATTACAACATTGTTCCTCTTCCTGAGATCTTCCTACAGTCTACTTGTGTCTTTATTACAACATTGTTCCTCTTCCTGAGATCTTCCTACCGTCTACTTGTGTCTTTATTACAACATTGTTCCTCTTCCTGAGATCTCCCTATAGTCTACTTGTGTCTTTATTACAACATTGTTCCTCTTCCTGAGATTTTCCTACAGTCTACTTGTGTCTTTATTACAACAGTGTTCCTCTTCCTGAGATCTCCCTACAGTCTACTTGTGTCTTTATTACAACATTGTTCCTCTTCCTGAGATCTCCCTATAGTCTACTTGTGTCTTTATTACAACATTGTTCCTCTTCCTGAGATCTCCCTATAGTCTACTTGTGTCTTTATTACAACATTGTTCCTCTTTCTGAGATCTCCCTACAGTCTACTTGTATCTTTATTACAACATTGTTCCTCTTCCTGAGATCTCCCTACAGTCTACAGGTGTCTTTATTACAACATTGTTCCTCTTCCTGAGATTTCCCTACAGTCTACAGGTGTCTTTTTTACAACATTGTTCCTCTTCCTGAAATCTCCCTACAGTCTACAGGTGTCTTTATTACAACATTGTTCCTCTTCCTGAGATCTCCCTACAGTCTACAGGTGTCTTTATTACAAAATTGTTCCTCTTCCTGAGATTTCCCTACAGTCTACAGGTGTCTTTTTTACAACATTGTTCCTCTTCCTGAGATCTCCCTACAGTCTACTTGTGTCTTTATTACAACATTGTTCCTCTTCCTGAGATCTCCCTACAGTCTACAGGTGTCTTTATTACAACATTGTTCCTCTTCCTGAGATCTCCCTACAGTCTACAGGTGTCTTTATTACAACATTGTTCCTCTTCCTGAGATCTCCCTACAGTCTACAGGTGTCTTTATTACAACATTGTTCCTCTTCCTGAGATCTCCCTACAGTCTACTTGTGTTAAAGAAACTCAGTATGAGGAGGCAGCATAATCTCAGCAAAAAGTAAAACACTAGAGTACATAGAACGGTATACAAATAATAGCCTAACTATATATACAGATGGGTCCAAAGATGAAGAAGGACAATTAGGAGCAGGAATAGCAATACCAAAACTAAAAATTTATAAAAGATACAAAGTAACAAGTAATACATCTATCTTTACAGCAGAATTAGTGGCAATCCTAAAAGCTTTAGAAATAGCTGCAGAAAATCCACCAAAAAAAGTAACCATTCTCACAGATTCCCTATCATCAGTACTAGCAATCAGAAACAGAACAGAAGGCAGCAGGCCAGACATTATAGAGGAAATACTACAGGTTAATACATATCTACAAAATATAGGATGCAGTGCAACACTAACATGGATACCATCACATGTGGGGATAGCAGGAAATGAGCTAGCAGACAAAGAAGCCAAAGGGGGGAGAACTAGCCATAACCAAATTGAAGTAGGCTTAGGGAAGTTTGAAATTAAGAGCTTAATTGCTCAAAAAATAACTAAAGAATGGATAACAGCATGGGACCTAAGTAAAAAAGCAAGACACTCATATAAAATCCTTAAAAAACCAAGCAAAAAATGTCAAATAAAAGATGAACTAAAAATACCAATTAATAAAAAATTGCTGAGACTCAAGCTGGGAACTGGATATTTCATGATAGAGGAACCCACATGTGAAGAGTGTCAAGAACCAAACACAATTAGGCACTTTCTAGTGGACTGCAAAAAATATGACCAACAGAGGCAAAACATTAAGACATACTGTAGTAACCACAAGGTAGAAATGAGTGTAGAAAATCTCATAGGCACAAAGAGCCCTTCAGAAATGCAAAAGTTAATAAAACACTATATTACAAAAACTAAAGCTAACATATAAAAATCAAATAAGGAATTGAACCAGTAGTCCAAACTGGTGAAAGACTCGCCCCAGAAACATACAGATTAACCAAATAAACCATCCAGTAAAAATCAAAAACATACTAACTTAGAAAATAGCATATATTGGAATTTTTTTTAAAAACCATGTTGAACTATAACTACAAAAGGAAAAATACCGACTAGAGATAATATAATATAAAACAAATACAAACAAAAACATATTACAATAAAAGAAACACGTCCTGATATAACCAACAAATCCATGTACATGGTAGATGGTTGAAAGGGGCGTGCTACAAAATGAAGTAGCAAACACATTAATAAAAAAAATATAAAAAAAATGAGGAGGCAGGAGTAACACGTGTCAACGAGAGTGTTATCTATTTTGTTGTCTTTCATAATTATCTTTACCCATAGGCTCCCCGCGGAGCATAGACCATGAACATGTTCATGCCAAGTCTTTCTGTCCCGTGTTTTCTGTTCAAGGTATTTACAATGTCTTCTCTCTCCCCTATTGTCAGCTTCAGTCTTCCCCATAATGCGATTTTGAGTTTCTTTCTTTTATCTGACGCTGGGGATTGCAGAACAAGGACTTCATTGTAATGACATCAACAGGTTATGGCAGTGTTTAGTCCATTCTTACGTCCTGTTCCACTGACATTTGTCTGGGCCGTCATCAGTTCCACATAGGCGATCTTGTCATCAGTTAGACGTTACTGGTAGACTTGTCGTAACATTACAACCTTTTTTTGGTGCTAGCATTTATTTATGAAAATGTATTTCTTCTCTGTTGTCATTGTTGTTGTTACCCTATGTGTTTTTACCAGACAGTAAGTTGCTCTGACATACGAGTTGACAATTCTGTTTTTAGTATTGGGGGCTTGATTTCTTTTAATTCCAATATACTTTCTAATGGAACGGATATTACTATTTATTTTCTATTCTTGCTTTGAGATTATTATCTATTCCCCTTATAATAATAGCGCCCCTTCAGTCATAACTGACTATAGGAATGCGCCCTCAGCTACTTTTTCCTGGTGTTCCTTTCAACGTTTTCTCCTCTCTTCTGCTTGCCGTGTGAGCTTTTGTCGCCCAATGTTAGGGGGGCATTGCAGAGAGCATCGCCATTTGGTGCGATCGGCAGTTTCATACTCCAGGTTGCTGGATTTATGTCCAGTGCCCTCATGTCTCTCTTGCACACATCTTTGAACCTCAGCTGTGGTCGCCCAACTGTTCTTTTGCCATCTGTCAGTTGTCCGTAGAAGATATCTTTCGGGCTGCGACCACCTTTCATGCTGCGGACATGGCCAAGCCAGCGTACTCTGCGCTGTCTAATCAGTGTACACATTCTTTGAAGGCCAGCTCATGACAACATCTTGACATTTGTCACTTTGTCTTTATTTTGGTTACTAGTTTACGTATCACATATCTGGAGTATATTTTTGTGCCTCGCACACACACAATATTACACACTCTCACAACAAACACTAAATAATGCATGCACTATCACAAATGCTGCCTCCCACACAAACTAAGCCACACACACAGTCTCTTGCACTCTTGCACACATGCACACAATCTCCCACAACAGACCACACTTACCCACTACAGTCATACATTAATTAAGCTGACCAGCCGCCATTTTTTAGCACCCAACGTTCTATAAATAACCTGCACCATAATAACATGGACTAGATCATATCGCAACAATCTACCACAAATCAGCGACACCATCTTGAAAGTTCAGCAGACGGCTTGGTTCTCACGTCTGAACGAACGTTGTCAAACTCTCGCTGTTTTATCGGCAGATTTGAAAGATTTCAGTCACGACATGTCAAAAAAAGTCAAAATTACCACGCACAAAAATAGATACACAGATACAGCACTTATTTTGCCCCTATTCCTGTATTTTTTTCCAGTTAGGAAAATTTTTTAGAGATAACAGATTCCAATCCATGTATGTTTGTATTATGCTGCAGTTCACATTCGAGCTACCTTCTAGTGCAGGAGTACTCTCTATTTCAATCCATCAATCTTCTATATTCTAATCCAATATAGTCGTAGGTTCTGTTTTTACGTTTCACTCCATGTAACCTATATGTTCTTATCCATGAGAGCCAATTCTATTTTTATACTCCAGTACATGTGACTTCTACGTTGTAATATACAAGAACATAGGCTCTGTTTTTTATATTCCAATCCATGTAGATTCTATGTTCTAATCCAAGAAAGTCATTTGTTCTGTATTTGTGTTCCAGTCCATGTAACTTCAAATGTTTAGTTCACGAAACTGCTGGAAGTTGTTTTCATGTAAGCTCCGTGTTGTTCATCGACGTACCTGCCTTTGACTCTAGTGTAGAAGTCCCATCCCTATTTATTACCGCAGAGAACAGACCAACCACTGAACATAAAGCCATCATCATCTCCAGTACCACCAACTGATACCATTTGTTTTCCCATTACACCAATCTCAGCTCTACCTGCCATCAATAACGATAACTGGCTGGTAGTTTGTCAAATTCTCTCCCTTCTTACTCCACTCTTCTCCCTTGAATATTTTTTGTTTCAGCTGTGGCCGCCTACACATTCATGTCTCCTCCATGACATTTCTCTCTTTATTCATACTCCCTTGAAGTCAGCTGTGGCCACCTACACATTCATGTCTCCTCCATGACATTTCTCTCTTTATTCATACTCCCTTGATGTCAGCTGTGGCCGCCTACACATTCATGTCTCCTCCATGACATTTCTCTCTTTATTCATACTCTCTTGATGTCAGCTGTGGCCACCTACACATTCATGTCTCCTCCATGACATTTCTCTCTTCATTCATACTCCCGTGATGTCAGCTGTGGCCACCTACACATTCATGTCTCCTCCATGTCATTTCTCTCTTTATTCATACTCCCTTGATGTCAGCGGTGGCCACCTACACATTCATGTCTCCTCCATGACATTTCTCTCTTTATTCATACTCCCTTGATGTCAGCTGTGGCCGCCTACACATTCATGTCTCCTCCATGACATTTCTCTCTTTATTCATACTCCCGTGATGTCAGCTGTGGCCACCTACACATTCATGTCTCCTCCATGACATTTCTCTCTTTATTCATACTCCCTTGATGTCAGCTGTGGCCGCCTACACATTCATGTCTCCTCCATGACATTTCTCTCTTTATTCATACTCCCGTGATGTCAGCTGTGGCCACCTACACATTCATGTCTCCTCCATGTCATTTCTCTCTTTATTCATACTCCCGTGATGTCAGCTGTGCTCCCATGCAAGTGAATGTCTTATGTAATAAAATAATTGATGAAAGGTCATTAGAAGATATTTGATGAAAGGTCATTAGAAGATATTTGATGAAAGGTCATTAGAAGATATTTGATGAAAGGTCATTAGAAGATATTTGATGAAAGGTCATTAGAAGATATTTGATGAAAGGTCATTAGAAGATATTTGATAAACAAGTCACAACAACTGGACATGAAAATACCCAGGGAATATACAAAGATTATGCGATTAAATACAGCAAATGATAGACAGATTACACTGGGAGCAACACCTCTGCAAGATGTAAGCTCATACATGTATCGTGACAGCAATATAGAGAAAGTTAGGGGAGTAGTCCTATATGGCAGCGAAACATGGACAACCTATGCTAAGCAAGAAAGAGGGCTCAATTCCTTCCTTTGACAGTGTCTAAGTCACATCCTCGGTGTCTACGTCACATCCTCGGTGTCTACGTCACATCTTCGGTACTGGTAGGCACTCATGCAATAGAAAGAAAAAAAAATAAGTAATTGGTTGTGACATAATTTGTGCGCTGTCTTCTCCTCTCCGGCAGTATTGAACTACATTTGTTGTGCGTACTGAATTAGGTGCATTGTTCTATTGTTAACACACTCTTTTTTCCTACTGTCAATGTTCACGTTTCCCGCTTCGATGCATGACAAGGCCAGATAAGCGTATCGCCCATCCCTGAGAGATTAATTGAGTCCCTAAAACGTGATAATTCCACATTGACTCCAGGTAAATGCGCGCAATAGGTGATTCCTTAAGATTGCATAATTACTTCCGACTCGACTGTAGGGTTAGGTGATTAAAGATAAACGCAATCTTGGAAGACATCTGGAAGAGTGAGCAGGACGAATAAGGTAAGGACACTTTCGGGGTTCCTAGTTATGATCAGGAAAAATGTAAGAAGTTGTAACGTAAACATTACCAAGAATTATCGGATGTAGCAACTCCATATACGGAGGATGACTGTTTTAAATTTTTAAACGCATGAGTTATACAGAATACTGCATGAGGAAAAGTTTTCATACTAAGAACTTTGAATGTATTGTTTGAGGCGCCAATAAACAACCGCGCTGATTGAGAGTCTTGTCGAAAACGTCAGGTAGAAGCGTGCGCCGGGAACCTATGATATAACGTAGAACATCTAGCATAAGACACTGCATTCCTGAAATCGTCAACGTAGATAGCTCGGATCTTGCCACAGAAAAGAATAGAGTTAGATTCTGAATTTATAGGACCGGACAAAAAGTATTAAGAGCTTTTCTGTACATCAATAGTAAACTCTCCAACTTTAATTCGGAACCCGGAATTCTACAGGACCACTTACAAGTCACAGAAGGATTCTGAAATAGAAATAATACCCCAGACGTGTGTTCGAGGCATCTGTATTAAGTTGCCAAGACTGTGTACCCGAGCAAGACGTCTAAGATTTGCCTAGTTACTAAGCTGGTGGTGCGGATTGGAGAGACCATTTGATGCTCTACTCACGTTACTAGTTGTACTGGTCTATGGTTCGAAGCTTGAGATCGACACGTGAAACCTACATCCCACGGGTGGTGAAGATCCCTGCCTTGACCAGAAGTGGTTACCTCGAGAATACTTTGGAGACGTGCACTTGCCACATAGACGAAGTGACGGAACCAGCAGATATAAAGTTAAACGTGCCCAGACTCATTCAGCATTGTTCTTGACTTCTGAAATATCTTGTGAAACATCATTATCCTTCTATCTACAACTCTGCCAAGAGTAATCTTGTGCGAAGGTAGACACCTATGAAGACCCACATCAGTTACTCTTCAGTTTTGGCCACTGTTGGACCACTACTGCAGTGCAAGGGGAGGCAACCCGTGAAATTGGTAGATACTCCCACAAAAGAAGTAAAGAAAGAAAGGAAGGAAGGAAGGAAGGAAGAAAGAAAGAAGGAAATAAAGAAAAAAAGTGTCGTACCACGGTTCCGCTATCCCGGGGAAGAGAAGTGGCTGTTGGAATGGACCTGGATCAAATCCCTAGAGTGTCTGTGGACCTGCATCAAAGCCCTAGAGTGTCTGTGGACCTGCATCAAATCCCTAGAGTGTCTGTGGACCTGCATCAAAGCCCTAGAGTGTCTGTTATTTTATTTGTGTAATTTCTGCCTTCTTTCTTTTATTTTGTACGAGTACCAGGCGGTGATTTGTTTCTTTTGCTGTGTGTGTGTGTCTGTGTGTGTGAGTGTGTGAGTGTGTGAGTGTGAGTGTGTGTGAGTGTGTGTGAGTGTGTGTGTGAGTGTGTGTGAGTGTGTGTGAGTGTGTGTGGGTGTGTGTGAGTGTGTGAGTGAGTGTGTGTGAGTGTGTGAGTGAGTGTGTGTGAGTGTTGAGTGAGTGTGTGAGTGAGTGAGTGAGTGTGTGTGTGTGAGTGTGTGTGTGAGTGTGTGTGTGAGTGTGTGTGTGTGAGAGTGTGTGTGTGTGAGTGTGTGTGAGTGTGTGAGTGTGTGAGTGAGTGTGTGTGTGAGTGTATGTGTGAGTGTGTGTGTGTGTGTGAGTAAGTGTGTGTGAGTAAGTGTGTGAGTGTGTGAGTGTGTGAGTGTGGGAGTGTGGGTGTGAGTGTGTGAGTGTGTGAGTGTGTGAGTGTGTGTGAGTGTGTGTGTGTGTGAGTGTGTGAGTGTGTGAGTGAGTGTGTGTGAGTGTGTGTGTGTGTGTGCGTGCGTGCGTGCGTGCGTGCGTGCGTGTGTGTGTGTGTGTGTGTGTGTGTGTGTGTGTGTGTGTGTGTGGCGAGCCTTCAATTGTCAGAATTGTTGAAGCGCTGCGTCTCTGGCTGGCAAAAGTGACGGGTTACATTCTCGGTACCTACACGCTCTAGTCTAACAAGCTGTAAATGGGTACCTGACTTTGCTCAGGAGTTGGCAATGAAAAAGGCAGAAAGAGGGGAACTAATAACCCGATCTCTCGATGCTGGACCACGTGACATCTCTAACACTTCACACCCCTACGGCAGTATCTGATCTTGGACTACTTTTACCTTTTTATGTGTGTGACGTAACATGTCGGATACAGCGTGTGGTTATGTGTGTGACAATATGTGTGTGACAATATGTGTGTGACAATATGTGTGTGACAATATGTGTGTGACAATATGTGTGTGACAATATGTGTGTGACAATATGTGTGTGACAATATGTGTGTGACAATATGTGTGTGACAATATGTGTGTGACAATATGTGTGTGACAATATGTGTGTGACAATATGTGTGTGACAATATGTGTGTGACAATATGTGTGTGACAATATGTGTGGGACAATATGTGTGTGACAATATGTGTGTGACAATATGTGTGTGACAATATGTGTGTGACAATATGTGTGTGACAATATGTGTGTGACAATATGTGTGGGACAATATGTGTGGGACAATATGTGTGTGACAATATGTGTGTGACAATATGTGTGTGACAATATGTGTGTGACAATATGTGTGTGACAATATGTGTGTGACAATATGTGTGGGACAATATGTGTATGATAATGCGTGTGTGACTTTACAGATATATATATATATATATATGCAGTAGTGGCCATACTTTGAGTAAACGGATGAGGGTCTTCAAATATATCAGCCTTCGCTTAAGATGACTCTTGGTAGAGATATACAGTACATAGAAGAATGATGTTTTGTCCCAAATTGCAGATAATGTCAAGGATGTCAGTGCAAAGGAGACTGCAAAGATGAAATTGATGACACTTGAAATTTTACAACTGATGGATGTAAGACTAAATACTAAGCTAATAAATAAGAATGTGATGTACAAGTATATTGTGTTGTTTTACAGACTACGCTAAGTCAAGTAACACAGTGAAGCACGGGTATATTATCCAAATGTTAAAAAGTGTAAACATCTATGGTAAGAACATGAGAATAATAAAGAACAACAAACAGAAGCTATAAGAATCTGCAACAAAATAGGGACATTTCAACAGGTTAAACAAGGTATTAGAAAGGGATATGTGCTGTCACCAGATCTGTTCAATTTGCGCAGTAAAAGTCCACGAAAAGTGAGATAACTAAAACATAATGTCAAAATAGTAGTTACTCCTTAGAAGTATAAAAAACCGATTTCACTTTTAAAGTTTAAGTTATAACTTGCTTGTACACAATACTTGATGTCTTGCCTGATGGTGCCAATAAGAACATATTATTTGGCAAAGTGACCCTAGAACATGCAATGTAAAACTGTCCGTGTAAAAAAGCAAGATGCTCTTAACTCGATCCTGGTATACTGGCAGTCGACAACAAAGGATTCGCAACACGCACTGGAACGTGTGTAACCAGATGGTAGACTGTTTGAGAGCGGCATAGAAACCTAGATGTTGTCTAAGAGGCAGGGCAATGAAAGATGAGATTAAATGAAGCCGGCCGCGCGCCAGGCAACAATGTAACAAAAGACGGCAACGGTATGTTGCAACAGATGACTCTGTGACCAGGGGCGGATAATTTCTCTAGCGAGCGGTCAATTCTAAACCACGGAAGCAGGCTAAGAGTTGCTTACGAGAGCCCATCCACTTTTAGCGATTGATGGCCACTGAAATTGCACGCAAGCAAGCAGACGTCATATGGCAAGATGTTCGACGAATTAGTGGAGGTAGGGGACGGAGTCACAGAACACAGCCCCAGAATTATCACACACTGGCAATCCAGAAATATAACGACACGTTTGCCAGAAGTAAAGTACTGTTTTACAACACCCACGGAGAATAGTGGAGTAGTTTCCCAGAGTCTAGCCTGTCCCATCCTTTGATTTTTATCTCATTCCAGTGGAATTTAATTTAAAACGTGTTCTTAAGGAATTTGAGAAGGGAACAAAGGTTGGTGAATTTAGAAAAATTATCAATTTTCGTTTCTTCTATTCGTTAATGGTTAATCAATTAATTTTTCCTTTAGGACTTATAATATAAAGAAGTAATTTGTAGTTATATAGTAATTCAAAGATATATACTTTACCTGCATCTTGATTATTGGATCATTATTGCAGACTGTCATCGGCACACATTTTCATGCTCACTATATTTAACACCATCATATGCACCACATGTCATATATCATAATAAGATAAATAAAAATCACGGTGATCAGTTATGACGAAGAAATAGTGAGGAATAATATATAAAGAAAGTCAACTATTGATATTAGATGTGAAACTTATGAGGCCACAGTGTGTCTTCAGTACTACAGAAGTCTGAGTCTACATATTACGTGTTTGGCGTCTAATTAGAAAAAAAAAAACTATCAAAGTGTATGTCCATATAGTACAAGTAGATTTCACAAGATATGACATCATACACGTGCTAACTTACAAGGAAGATCTCCAAGCTCGCGTTTTTATACGTCGGTAGCGCAGCATTTTAGTCATCTGTTTATCAAATGCTCAAAAGGAGATTCTCCAATATGTCAGGTCCATCTCACTTAAAAGAGTATTTCCTAAATTAAGATCCCAAATCCTCACAAGTTGAGGTGCCAAATATCGTTCAAAAGCGTATCGCTACTAACCGCCATTAAAAACGCATCGCATTAGTTTATGAACCACAACTCGTTGTGCTAAATTTAAAATACATGAAACCACTGATTTTACATTTCTGATCCATTTACTAACCCAAATTTGCTGTATTATTAAACATGAGACAATTCAGAACCGGCTCATAAGCAATTGTCAACCCTAGGTGTAAAAACAAAAGTCGCACTCACTGTCATCTTGAGCTAGTGTTGTTACACGAGGTTGACCAAGCCTGGGACGGTCATTGGTGGTACCTGTCGCCCGAAATCGCTGGTTCAGCCTCACTATAGTGGACTGGTCACAATTGAAATGTCTGGCAACTTCTCTGGTCGCCATTCCACCGCTGAGCATACCAACAGCTTGCCATCGCTCTTGTGACAACAGTCGAGGCATGACAAAAACATTAACAGACTTTCTTTCGATGAAAACAGATAATGGCTTTTTACTCGCTGAAACTTGACTAATGCGTGTGCCAAATTTCAATGTGATTCGACTTTTAATAAAGCCAGAATTAATCAAAAACCTTGTTTTGCACGCACGCAAAATTTGAAGTAAACATCATATCGACAGTAAAGTGGGAATACATGAACTTCATCACCTGCACACTTTCGCGGTTTGAAAATCGCTCACTTGCATAAACATATCAACAGTGAAAACATGTCACGATTTCGATGCGTTTTTAATGGCGGCTAGTATATATCAAGTTCTACTCGGTAAAAAGTGTATTTCTGAATAAAGATCACATAACCACAAGTGATTCGTCAAGATATTTAATAAGCTACATTTTTACATTTCATATGTGTGTGTGCGTGTGCGTGTGCGTGTGCGTGTGCGCGCGTGTGTGTGTGTGTGTGCGTGCGCGCGCGCGCATTCGTGCGTGCGTGTGAATTGTCATTTCACCATCATCTTTTTTACTTTCTATTAACCCTATATGTGTGTATGTATTTTACTAATAAACTGTATAACCGCGTTGATCATTACCTAGTTATTTCATGTATCACTCGTGCTGTCTGTGTCTGTGTTAAGTATTTACATATAGCTAAAATCTTTGAATTAGGAGGTTGGAAGCGTTTTTTTAAAATCAAGATCAGAGAAAGAAGTTAATGTCATAGGGAAATAGAAAATGATTTATTAGAAAACTCTATCGTGTGGAGAGTATTCGCTTTCTCTTCTTCTTGTCCTTATCTCGAATAGGTCTCTTTATTTCTTAACGAGCCAATTTCTAGAGACCTTCTTGGCAACATTCCATATGCCATCGCCATCACAACTGTAGTGGTGCGACCATTGATGCCCCGGCTCAGGTCAGTAGCCCTATTCTTTCTTTGTCTCTTAAGAAACCCCTGGAACGTCACGTGACAAACTTAGATGTAACAGAACATGATAAGTAGGTCATTGCGAATAGATAAGAGTTAACCCAGGATGTAACCACGTGATTAAGTAAGATAACGCTAACACAAAGTGACATGACGTTGTTCCCATTATTGTTCCCGTGACCAGTTTAGTCTGTTGTAACACTTAATCTCTAGAATAAAGACACGTGATTGGCAGCTGCAATGATGCACTGTTTACCTGGACAGTTTAGATTTCTCAAATAATTTGATTATAGTGGACCTTTCTTCGAAGTTCCGCAAAAAGATTTCCAGGTATGTATTCTTGTTTAAATCTGTCTTTGTTGTTAATGGTGATGGTTACTTGTACGATTAAACACTGATATAAAGTGTCTTTTTTGTGTACGATTAAACACTGATATAAAGTTTTTTTTTTTTTTTTTTTTTTTTTTTCACGTTTCCTGATAAATCGGTGTCATTAAAGTATAATAATAATAGCCCCTTCTGTCATAACTGGCTATGGGAAAGCGCCCATGAGGTGACAGCCCTCAGCTGCTTATTTTCCTGATGTATTCGACGTTTTCTCCTCTCTCCAGCTTGTTGTGTGAGCTTCTTTTCGCTCAATCTGAGGTAGCGCCGTAGATAGCATCGCTACTTGGTGCGATCGGCAGCTTCATCCTCCCAAGTTCTTGGATTTATGTCCAGTGCCCTCATGTCTCTCTTACACACATCTTTGTATCTCCGCTGCGGTCGCCCAACTGTTCTTTTGCCATCTGCTTGTTGTCCGTAGAAGATATCTTTCGGGATGCGACCATCTTCCATGCGGCGGACATGGCCAAGTATATGTGATATGATTTCCAAGCTGGTATTATGATGATACGAGAGTTGCGTACCTTTGATTTAATAATATTCTTTACTTTTTTACATCGCTAAACTATCCTCAACAAAACTAGAATAATGATGATGTCCAGGATATATCGCTATTTTGTTACTTTCACAATTGCCTCCACGGCTGGCGGAGTTGTGGATTTAAAAGTTGCTACCATAAGTGAAATGTGTTCATTTTCGATACAAGACAACAGGAGGCTGAGACTCTTGGGAGTCATGACCCAAGTGGGCCCGCCCCCCTTAGAGTGTAAAGGAGTAATCGGGCCGAAACACTTGTCGGACGGGGGACCTCTTCTGATGATCAGATTGCTTCCTGTTGTATCGCTTACGTAAAGAGTTTCCTATCTTTACGAACAACAGCCTCTACTTGTGGTCACCATTGTTATATTGGAAAAAAGATCCGCACACAAGCTGTAGTTACCAAGTACAAGTATATGTATGATTATTTGGTCTATTATCGCCGGAAATATTGTAGAGGGAGAGATATCAACAGAAATATTCACAAATAGCTTTATCATATTAGTGAGCGTAAACAAACATGGCGTCATGTTACAAGGTGAACGCTAATCATCTTTCCAGTTTTGTTGAGGATAGTTTAGCGATGTATCCTGGACATCATCATCATTCCAGTTTTGTTGAAGATAGTTCAGCGATGTATCCTGGACATCGCCATCTTTCCAGTTTTGTTGAGGATAGTTCAGCGATGTATCCTGGACATCGTCATCTTTCCAGTTTTGTTGAGGATAGTTTAGCGATGTATCATGGACATCATCATCTTTCCAGTTTTGTTGAGGATAGTTCAGCGATGTATCCTGGACATCGTCATCTTTCCAGTTTTGTTGAGGATAGTTTAGCGATGTATTCTAGACATCATCATCTTTCCAGTTTTGTTGAGGATAGTTTAGCGATGTATCCTTGTCGTAGATTTTTGCTAGGGAAATTAAGACTTGGGTTGGTCCCTTCTGAATAGGTTAGAATGAGTGATAGCCACAGTGAGGTGTGATAATAGAAATAGAGTTCCACGAGTGAGATGGTAGAAATTTATAGAGGCTGTCCCGGAAATCGAGAATCTCTCTCTCTCTTTCCGCCTATCTTCTACAACAGATCCAAAGGAGTCAGACAGTCTATAAAAAAATAGGTATATTAATATATATCTATCTACTCACGTGCCCGCCCATACAAGTGACGACAGTTTGACACACAGACGTGGGAACAACTATAACAATGATTATATAGGTATTATGGGAACGAACTGACCACCACACTGAAATAAATGTAGGTATAGTTTAATTATCATAGTAAACTTACATCACAACATATAAAATACACCAAAGCATATACAAATAGTCATAAAAACCAAGGAATGCTACAATAGTGCTAGACCCGTTTGTATGGTCCTCCCCTGGATATATATAGCTCACAATCCTTTTAGAAGAAAGTGATAACCCCAAAGAGTTACAGATACATATGATTGAGTCTATGGTTTCCCCTTTTTAAGGTATGGACAGACTTGATACTCTGCTTTATTCTAAGGGTAAATATTTTTAGCAATAACTTGTATAAAGGAATTCAGGCAGCAAAATGGGTGCCACATTACAACAATTAAGAGATCACTAAGTCCTTCATTCACTCTATTCATTCAGCAGTGATCACGTGCAGTTGCTCATACTCACAGCTTTGGTAGCCACTTCTGGGAAATACAATTTTTCAGGACATTTACCTACAGAATCGTCAATGGCAGCCTTGACCAAGAAATCCCCAGTTCCAAAAAGACGGGTTGGATTCTCTGCTTCAGGGAACGATTCCTTGGGGGGGAGGGGGGGGGGGTGCTTATTTGTCGAATGTCTGTTTAAGTCACATACAATTTTCCAGGTACGAACGTTAATAGCAAGCACAGTGTCATTAGCTTAGTTTCTAGAAATAAGGAATGTCAGGTCGGTGGTTTCTTTCAGGCTAGGACTATAAGCGGTCACCACATCACTTGTCAAACTCCGTCGGAATGTTACTGACGTTAATAAGTTACTTGCCACACAGGCTAAAAATGTACTAGAGTTTTTCTCAGGAAGAATTTAATATGGCGCGATAGGCCTGTTTCTTCATTTATCCTTTAAAGTACTCGTAAAGATTTTGCACCAAATCACTCTAAGGAAAATGGGTTAGTTCTTCACAGCTATTTACTCTGTACTAACGCTGGCAAAGATTGGGTCACCCCAGTATTCACTGAATAAAGAAAAAACACATATAAAATATGTTACGTATTATGTACTCAATATAACTTACGTTTTTAAAATGCAAGCGTACAGCTTGACTTATCATTTAAAACTTCCCGTGCAATAAGTTATATATTTAAAATCATCAATCCTCATGAATTAGGAATACATACGTATTCCGTCAACACTCATGAGGCATCTAGCATTTATAAGTTAGTTTAGAAAAATTGTTCTCGTCTGATTTAGCAGTTAAATCAAATTCCTTAATAGCTACATTGTTGTTTAAGCTAGAAATTATAATTTATTCTGCTTTCCACTGAAACACGTCACTAGAAAATAATACAGACTATATAAATTAAGCACTCTGCACCAAATCTAACTAGTGGAATATGAAATAAGCGATTATCACTTTAAACACTCACAAAATACTAGATATTATATATAATATTTACCTCCACACACAGAACTACAGACTAAACCATGAACTAGAATACTGCAATCTAATGGTAGTCTGGAACTCGGCAAAATGGCCAAGAAACTCAGACTTCGCCAAAACACAGATATTTGATCTAGCACAGCGATCTGTCTACTGCAACATTTTAGGAGTCAGAATGAAAATAAAGTTTAACATTCTGATTATATCTATTACCAGACAAAGGCGTCCCACTTATTTCGCCAAACGAAATAATCTCCCCTTTCCGTCTAAAACACCTTACATCAACTAGAAGACTACCATGAACTGACACTCGTGCGTTTTCACACTCACGCTGACCAGGCCAACAGTGAGTGCCTTGTCAGCTGGGATTTCCAGACAAATGTCTCAAACAGCGCCGAGGAGATGTCGGCTATCGCGCCTCAACTGAGCGCTCCAGCCGATGCAACTCGTTGTGGCAGGTGAAAATGCAGACAAATTTGTCGCCTATAGGTCTGGCGAAAGCGAATATTCACGGTGTATTTCGTCTGGTGCAGGAATGCTGTAGACATATGTCTGCTCCTATGTCTGGCCAGACGAATATATTCACAGTTTCGTCCACTGACACCTAATGCCTTAGAATGCATTTTAACGCTCTCTCTATGACACGTTATGTCATAAATGCGTTTACCAGTATGAGAAAGAAAACGGAAAAGTTGAGAATGGGAAAGAAAATATTTTTCGCAAACGAATGGATGCGAAAAATACAGGAAAAAGGTAAAGAGTGATAATAAAATAGAGGATATGGGTGAAAGAAAAAGAAGAGGATATAGGCAATTTATGATCAATAAACTCTCTGTAACAATCCTAGATATCATCATCTTTCCAGTTTTGTTGAGGATAGTTTAGCGATGTATTCTAGACATCATCATCTTTCCAGTTTTGTTGAGGATAGTTTAGCGATGTATCCTGGACATCATCATCTTTCCAGTTTTGTTGAGGATAGTTTAGCGATGTATTCTAGACATCATCATCTTTCCAGTTTTGTTGAGGATAGTTTAGCGATGTATCCTGAACATCATCATTTTTCCAGTTTTGTTGAGGATAGTTTAGCGATGTAGTCTAGACATCATCATCTTTCCAGTTTTGTTGAGGATAGTTTAGCGATGTATCCTAGACATCATCATCATCTTTCCAGTTTTATTGAGGATAGTTTAGCGATGTATCCTGGACATCATCATCTTTCCAGTTTTGTTAAGGATAGTTTAGCAATGTATCATAGAAATCATCATCATCTTTCCAGTTTTGTTGAGGATAGTTTAGCGATGTATCCTAGACATCATCATCATCTTTCCAGTTTTGTTGAGGATAGTTTAGCGATGTATCCTAGACATCATCATCATCTTTCCAGTTTTGTTGAGGATAGTTTTGCGATGCATTCTAGACATCATCATCTTTCCAGTTTTGTTGCGGATAGTTTAGTGATGTATTCTAGACATCATCATCTTTCCAGTTTTGTTGAGGATAGTTTAGCGATGTATCCTAGACATCATCATCTTTCCAGTTTTGTTGAGGATAGTTTAGTGATGTATTCTAGACATCATCATCTTTCCAGTTTTATTGAGGATAGTTTAGTGATGTATTCTAGACATCATCATCTTTCCAGTTTTGTTGAGGATAGTTTAGCGATGTATTCTAGACATCATCATCTTTCCAGTTTTGTTGAGGATAGTTTAGTGATGTATTCTAGACATCATCATTTTTCCAGTTTTGTTGAGGATAGTTTAGTGGTGTATTCTAGACATCATCATCTTTCCAGTTTTGTTGAGGATAGTTTAGTGATGTATTCTAGACATCATCATCTTTCCAGTTTTGTTGAGGATAGTTTAGTGATGTATTCTAGACATCATCGTCTTTCCAGTTTTGTTGAGGATAGTTTAGTGATGTATTCTAGACATCATCATCTTTCCAGTTTTGTTGAGGATAGTTTAGTGATGTATTCTAGACATCATCATCTTTCCAGTTTTGTTGAGGATAGTTTAGTGATGTATTCTAGACATCATCATCTTTCCAGTTTTGTTGAGGATAGTTTAGTGATGTATTCTAGACATCATCATCTTTCTAGTTTTGTTGAGGATAGTTTAGTGATGTATTCTAGACATCATCATCTTTCCAGTTTTGTTGAGGATAGTTTAGCAATGTATCCTAGACATCATCATAATTTTCCTTTGCGCTGTGTAAAGAGCATGGAGCCACCACTGTAACCCTTGACCTTACAAGAAGTCTGCACCAAGCATTCACGTCCTGTTGCACTGGTGGTTTCTAAGTCAAACTGTTTTACATGCTGAGGTTGCCAGTTGCATGCACAACCTCACACTAGTAGCCTTGTACGACATGCCTGAGGGAGCAATAGTTTCTTTGTTACATAAGACACACACCCCACCCCCCCCCGCGCCCCCCCCCCCCCGCCCCCCGGGACCTTCAACAGAAAATGTCCTGGACAGAATGAATAAAACTGACGTCTAGGAAGACAGATTCGCTCATTGTGTACTGGATGTCATGGTTCCATCTTTTCCTCTACTAAACCTGACATATGACGCCTCTACTAAACCTGACATCATGACGCCTCTACTAAACCTGACATCATGACATGAACAAGGAATGACATATCGTTATATAACGGGCATGGCATTCTCTCTATAGGTTCAACCAGAGGCCGAATGTTGGCAGAAACAGAAAGAAAGGGCTGGGCGAGGGAATTCAAACTCAGCTAGCACAAGAGTCCTCCACGTTTGTAGTTGGGGGGGGGGGAGAAAACAAAACTGTTAGTTCGTGTTAGGGCCTCATCCCTGCATAGAAAAATGTTTTTACAGAAACTGTTAATCGCTACGCAAAGAAAAACCAGCAGAAACCAGAGAATTTTAAGAAAACCCATTATTTGATTTGTAGTCTGGCTGCCGAAAAGTCTTTAAGAAACAAAGCCAGTGTCTGGAAGCATTGTGGAATGTCAGAACGATGTATGAAAATTGAAAAACGGTACAGCTGCTAGGGAAATAAAACTCTACAGTATTAGCCTCTCCGGACAAGAGGAATCACGATGACATAGACTGAACAAATTTATATTTTGATTATAAAGTTTACAACATGTCCAAATATTCTTCAGGTAATTTAGATCGATTTTATATAGATTATAAAATATTGTCTTATAAATGTACGTGTTTGCTCTTGTTATAAAACACCATGATATGAGTATCAGGTGGCATCCGTATTGGCACTTCGGCAAATTTAAAAACGGCAGGGTTCAGAAAAAGGTAGGTCAACAGGAGCTGTGGAGATTGCCTTTTCTAGAGGCAGAGAGGTCATTTATAGAACATGAGACACTGGTGCCTATAAATATAACAACATGTTTTAAAACGGAACGTAGAAGAATGATTTTCCTTTAAGGAAGAAAATTGAGTCTGGTGTGACGTAACCTGACGACCTAACCAACCAGTAAAGCCAGACTTGTCCTAAACTAGAAGTCACAAGAGATGAACATGAGGAGCCAAGAAAACGAGAACTGACAGAATATGAGTGGAAGACGAATCTGAACAACCAAGATTTCATAGATTCAACTAAAGAAGTAGCCAAAAGTACTTGGAGAACAGTGGTTGTACTCTGTGTTCCACAGGGAACGAAAGGGTTGATGGTGATGACGATGACGATGATGTTGACTGTAAATTAGCGATATACTGTCATGTACACGAAGTGATATAATCTCATGTACTATAATGATATACGAGACTACGTACTAAAAATGATAAACTGTCATCCACTAAAAATAATAGACTGTTATGTACTGGGAATAATATACTGTCATCTAAAAGAATTGATATACTGTCATGTACTAGTAATGATATACTGTTATGTACAGGAAATGATATGTTAACTCTACGCACAAGAAGAATATCGGCATAGGCTTCCTGTAAGGATGCCATCTGCAGAAGTGGAATATGCTCATTAAGACACATACAAGAAGAACTAACAAATGCTTGCGTTTAAGAATATTATAAATTGTAAACTTTCTGTCAGTAGGTGGTCAAACGGAAATACGCTTAACAAATGTCTATTAAATTAATGAGGTTGTGTTTTTATGTCACTGTCAGATACATTCAAGCAAGAGATTCCTGAAGCGTGGCCTGAGGACAATGGTCAGGTGATAGTGAAGTAAAGTATACTAACATTTGGTTTTCTGGACGCACGACACGACCACAAACATTATTTGAATTTGTGCTAAACCTGGGCAAAACCATGAATAAAATCTTCTCGAACTAAGACCTTTTTAAACTTTATGGAGCAGACGACACCTTCTGCTTTGTCGTCGTACTCAGCTGATGCTACAAATGTTCTAAAGGGAAACAATGAAATAAACACATCCACTTTTAATGCTGGCTGAGTCACAGAATTGGCAAATCGTAATAGATGCAACCCTCTACCTGGATTTCCTAATATTACACCTGAAACTAAGAAAGATGTTATATCTCGTGAGATCAACGACCATTTTCATAAAGAACATACAAGAACTTCACCATTCTGTTCTGTTCTGAGAAAAAATACTTCACATGCAGAGCAAGGATTTCGTGACCGAACGTGAGTTACCATCAGGCTCTCTAAACTCTAAGATCACGGCGCAGAAGAACTCGCTGAAATATACTACACACATTGGCAACAAAAACAGCAGCAATGTGGTTTGCAAGAGTAAAAGTGATCTACTTCATGGTCCGTTCAAGCCAATGTCCAATGTTAAATACCATGGAAATAGTGGCGTAGTTAAAGTACCATATACATATTCTTCAACGGTTGACACTGCACGGAGCAGATCCTCTAATGTGTTCTCGGGGTTGACGAAAACTCCCAGTATGACATCACCAAAACAATACTCAGTTTGCAGTAACTCGGCTAACGCTCCGGTGTTTTCACCCAATCCCAAGAGCTATTTAGGTCGGAGACACAGCGATACACATGTGTCGGCCAACCCTTTGGCTAGGGTGAAGAAACAAGAATTACATAAGAAAAACAGCCTTCCCATCCGTGGCTTTCAAGAACTAGAAAAGATATTTGAAAGAACAACTATAAACACCCCAGAGGACCAAGGCCGTTGTCAAAGTGACGCTACGCAAACAAATAATATGAATAATATGGACCGCCAGTTAACTACGACAGCTGATGAGCAGAACATGCAAACCAGAGTTCCTGAAAGACAAGATTCATACACTCGGCAATCGTCGCAAGAGTACGTAACTTACGAGAAGGCTCCTAGGACCTGGTACTCGTCTGCCCCAGATATTCGTAACGGCCAAACGCACTTTCATAAAGAACACCATGGGTATGATTACCCATACTACCTGAATGCCCCTTTAGACCGACATGAAAGCTGCACAGATCTAAGTCATCAAGCCAATCAGTCAGAACCTGATAAAAATAAAAACGCAAAGTCGAATATATTGAAGATCTTCAGCAACATTTTGCCTGACTCGTACCGTCAAAACAGAAGACGACGTATCCATAAAGGACTTCGGTTGACTAGAAAGTACAGCGTTGATTCGCTGATAGTTTTCAACACGAAGCCGCATCATTTCAGAGTAACAGAAATTAAATCAAGTAAAAGGGCAATCAAAATATCTCGCCCTGATCACACTAGTCATATGCTCATTTCCGGTGCCGATACTCTTGGAGGGCTGCCGGATGATGACACCCAACCTTCCCACCATCTACATTTCCGCACCCCGCCCAGTGTCCCATGTCAGGAGCTGGACTCTCACAGCAATCTCTGCCGGCGATCTTCGTGTCCTGTCATATTCGAGGGTGAAGAATCAGATGATAGTTCTGGCCCTGGGAATAATCCATTCCTCTCCTCTAGCTTAGACAGAGACAGTCACTTGGCCTCGCATGTATACAACGCTGACGTTATATCAAACAGCCACGGAACCTCGTCGTCTGATGACCTTATAAATATCCAGTCACCGCTGGAGCCAAATCTATCAGGAAAATCTGGTCATTTTTTTATTGGAAGTGATCCAATGGAAGGATCTGATGAGCTGGGAAAGCGCCAGTCCCCTTTGCTTCTTGAAGGAGTTGTCTACATCGTCGACAAGAAATGTGCAGCAAGGAAACAAGATAAACACACTGATTCAGTTGGGCGCAAGAACAGCTGTGGTGAGTTTGTACCACACGGATCTATAAATCAGTCAAACTCAGAACAGCATGTACCAACTAAACAAATAAAACTGTTGGCTCCTGGACGTAAATCTAAACAACAAACTGTGTCACAAGAAGGAATGTTACAGAATGAAGCTGGGGCTATACCAGATGCTCTTCCAAGAACGCGTTCTGCTTCTGGCAAGTCAAAGGCAAGCATTGAAGATGAAACAATCGACACTCAAGGCCTGGGAAGACCAATAGCAAGACCTGACAGCAACACTAATATTAGTTCTTTGACTGATGAGGAGGAAGAGGAGGATAGTTCTAATTATCTCTCAGATAAATCTTCTATGACAAGTTCCGTCGATGACTCTTCTTTATAACAGCAAGCATCTTCTGCCATACTAAGGCGTTTATTTCTACTGCCTCTACCATCCGTGACTATTCCATAATTCTGAATTGTGTCTACCTTAAATATTCTTGAGAGTAAATTCTGTAACCCTCTAGAACATTTCAAATAAATGTAGGGCAACCTCAGATACTCACGGTTTTGAAAGTTATCAATCACGCGCACAAGTCTATGGATTTTGCCTATTAATTCACGTGCTCAGCCTAAACCTTCTTTTAACTCACTTTCTCGCTGAACACAACTTCTGTTAACTCACATACTAGCTGACTGCATTTTCTTTCGTCCGTACTCGACGTCTACAGCTTCTGTCAAGTACTCTAATTGTCGTGAATTTCCAGTTCTGCACTCGCCACTAACATCGTCTGCCAACTCAAGTACTCTCTGTCTTTAATCAATTTATCGCAGCCTGCGATATGTGCACGCACTTGCTGCCTACAGATATATCAAGAATTTCTTTACAATAGTCTCTCTTAAGTCAAGGACTAGTAGCCTAAGCCTTCTGTATGCATGGACTCGCAGACTAGGACTTCTACCTACCAAGTACTCGCTGACTACACATTCTGCCTACCAAGTAGTTGAAGTTTACGTCTTCTGTCTACGAAAGAGTCCCCGCACAGGCTCTACCTCTCTCTGCGAAAGCCGACGTCATACTGCCTCACTGTCTGACTACAGTGACGTCACACTGCCTCACTGTCTGACTTCATTGACGTCACACTGCCTCACTGTCTGACTGCAGTGTATATGAATCAGGAGCAGTAGATAACAGACTGTCTTCCCTTTTGTCTACTGTTTTTTATGTTTAAGCGTCCTAGGTGGGGTAAACTCTGTATTTCCAACTTATTTCGCACATTGTTGGCCAATTTGCTGCGATGTTTACTTTCCTTCGGAGTGTCGGTCACCTCTAGATGCATCTCACCTGGATGATACTATATTCCATGTCGTTTTCATTTACAGGTGCCATTTTCGTACAGCTCGTTGATTGACATTCATTCTCACAAGATGTTTACATATACACATATCTGTTGTTTCACAACAAATTCCGTACGTATGTAAAAATAAATCTAACTCTTAATGTCCCACAATGCAGTGTCCTTGCACACGTAGTTCCCTAATATCCGAACAGACACTAGACAACATAAAGTAGATAGAGAAGACATTAGACAACAGAAAGTAGATAGAGAAGACACTGGACAATAGAAAGTAGATAGAGAAGACACTAGACAACAGAAAGTAGATAGCGAAGACACTAGACAACAGAAAGTAGAAACAGAAGATACTGCACAAATGAAAATAGATAGAGAAGACATTAGAAAACAGAAAGTAGATAGAGAAGACATTAGACAACAGAAAGTAGATAGAGAAGACACTAGACAACAGAAAGTAGATAGAGAAGACATTAGACAACAGAAAGTAGATAGAGAAGACACTAGACAACAGAAAGTAGATAGAGAAGACACTAGACAACAGAAAGTAGATAGAGAAGACATTAGACAACAGAAAGTAGATAGAAAAGACACTAGACAACAGAAAAAAAATAGAGAAGACATTGGACAACAGAAAGTAGATAGAGAAGACACTAGACAACAGAAAGTAGATAGAGAAGACACTAGACAACAGAAAGTAGATACAGAAGACATTAGACAACAGAAAGTAGATAGAGAAGACATTAGACAACAGAAAGTAGATAGAGAAGACACTAGACAGCAGAAAGTAGATATAGAAGATGTGGTAAAGTGGGATATTATAAATATTTATAGGGGACTTAGTGTACTGACTGAGATCAGCTGTGAAGGTATCTGTATCTAATAAGGGTAGTGTATTACAGATGACCTTACTTGCTACCACATATTTATACCTCAGTCAGAATTATTCTGGAATATTGTGATGACTACGTTGAATGTCTAGGGTATGTATATGATGAAGTGTAAGTCACAACAACAACAGACAGATAAACAATT
The DNA here is from genome assembly GCA_024509875.1 of Oreohelix idahoensis. Taxonomy (NCBI): domain Eukaryota; kingdom Metazoa; phylum Mollusca; class Gastropoda; order Stylommatophora; family Oreohelicidae; genus Oreohelix; species Oreohelix idahoensis. The sequence continues at coordinate 275,280 of JAMPIV010019705.1, forward strand.
TAATTTATTCCACCACGCTTGACAACAGTTTGACACTCACATACATATAACACTCTATGAGACTATCTTAAATGAGTCACTGGTAAATTTTCAAATATCAATATGTATTAAGTACTTTTCATTAATATATAGGTGTCCTGATTCAAATACAAAGTGAACCAGGAATCACAATCAATTTTAATTACAAGTTATATGTACAGAATTATCAATATGAATCTTGTAGTGACATATTTTATTAATATTATCTTATGTGTGTCAGTTGTGTAGTGGTACTATGAGGTAATACTGGTTTTGTTTTTTCAAGCTATGTTGTTATTTGTCATCATGACTTCAAGTGTTTCTTTCTGTTGGAACTAGTATTGGAGATGTTCTCAGTTCCGTTCATTAAAACAATTAATTTCCCCTCTTATTTTTACACAATGTCAGTTTAAGATGGGGTTACATAATGTTGAGCTCCGCTGGCCACATAGGCTTATCTTTCGTGATGGCGGCAAGAAAGGACTCCTCTGCTCGATAGCCTCCCTGTATTCTGGAGACACCTCACTGTTTGCTATATGGACCAAGGAGTATGCTGTCCGCCTCTGGATTCAGCAAAGCTCTGACCAGGTGCTGCTTCAATAACTTTTGGACCACGGTCCCTGAAACAAGAAGGTTGTACCTCCTACTTCAGAACTAATTTATACTCTATTTCTACTCTGAGCACAATACATAACAAACACTGAGTTCAGAGCGGTAGGCCAACTGCTATCTTCATCTGAAACAATTTTCACCAGTATATTCCTCCCTAATGGTTATTACGCCTCTGCAATTCCAGCATTATTTCTTTCTAGTCAATAATATAGGTGTCAGTGTACTGTTTGGCAATTCCATGTAGTTTTACTTTCCTCCGACACCTTCTGTTCAGGCTGGAGCATTATATAGGCTTTACCTCATGTTCGCTACTGAACCACACATATATACAGACATAAATTATCAATTTACATTCAATTTTCATTAAAAGATATCAAATATTTCAAGCTTACCACAATTCATGGAAATAATACAGAATTACGTTGACTGGCACTGAATATAGCACAATTTCGATCTGCCGATGTCCCAGGCTTTTATTTAGAAAAATATGCACTGGCGCTCAACGAACTGGTTCTGTAGTAAGTTTATTTGCAAATGTGGTGTTGACCTGACGCCTCTAATTGACTATATTGGCAGGTCTAACCAATCATGCCATGTTTACACAGCTTTTCAAAAAAGTACTCATACTCACGTTTCCCCTAACAACAACGAAGTAGTATTTATAGTCCGACTAATCGTGTTTAGCCTTACATTTATTTTCCGCCAATCAAATAGGAGGTAACATGTCAGCATATTTCCGTACAATGGTGTGTTGAAAATCTGCCACTGAGCGATTCTGATTTGGGTGTTGTCTGACATCCCTCACTATTTCTTTTGGCTATAATTTGGTAATTCCTAGACTATTTGCGTAACGTTTAACATATTATTTGTCAGCAAGTCCTAAGGAACCCAAAATATATAAATTTAATGGGGCTAAGGGGCTGCGTTCAAAATATGTATTTTCCGGGATAGTCGTGTAGTTTTTTTTATTTTTTATGTTTAGAACCGCCACCTGTCCTGCTGTACTGTCAGACTAATGTCAGGATTTTAGACATAAAACAGTAGAATGTCATGTTTCCTAATAAGCGTTTTGTAAGTTTTTAAAACCTAACTCTCGTGTGTGTAGTGTTTTTTTATCACTGTCGATTTGAAAAAAAGCTAGTGCTTGTGGCCTTACACGCGTGATGGTAGTAATTGTGTATCGCGCGACTGGGGTAGTATTGCCTGCGTCCCTGCTTTCAGCCCTCCCTTCTTTCTATCTTTAGTCCATCTGTCTTTCGTTTTAGGTAACGTAGTGTATAAAAAGACATGAATGGAATTTTAAATCTAGGTCAACCTGCGTATCTCAAGGTTTTTCTTAGAAATGCAGCACATGTTTTATCGTAGAGAGCGGGTATTGAAGCAGTAGGCTTTTACTATCAACGTGAAACGTTACAATTTGCAGACTAAGTAGAAAACAAGGGGGATTTCGAGTACAGTCATTGTGACAGCACTGTTCTTTACCATTCTTCTTTCCTTTTATTGAATTTATGTGTTAGGCTTTACATTTACGTTTTAATTTATATATGTGGATTAGAATATTTCACGACATATGTGTACATCGGTTTTGTTCTATTTTAAAAACTAGTTTTACTCTTTGTTTATAGTGAAATAATACAGTGTACAGATTATAATCTAATGATTAACGTAAGTACGCGTGGTCGTAAGTTGCATACGTCGTAAGTTGAGGACAGTCAATATATATATATATATATATATATATATATATATATATATATATATATATATATATATATATATATATATATATATATATATATATATATATATATATATATATATATATATATATATATATATATATCAGTTGCGTTATTATATTTGTGATATAGATAACGTATCGCCCTCTCCCCACAAACACGTCTCAAATTATCTCAGACCATAAGGGGTACGCCAGTAAAACTAAACTCTCATAAGGGGTACGCGATTATTGAAATTCAGAGAAACATCGGACTAAAATAACCCTCTAAACAGAAGGTTCTGAAAATGAACATAGCTTTGGCTTCGTTATACGCACACTCCAATAACTTAATATCTTTCAGATTATGGGGTAAAGGTTTTGATTAAATCCAGAGTGATGCCTTCGCTTCATGAACTCGACTATACGTCTGCCAGAGACAGGGTTCCTTACATTAGTGCGAACTAAGACTAAACTATTGATTTTCTGTTGTGATAATTTTGGAGACCGTTTTTTCAAGGTCTGGTTCTGATGATTTTTATTTGTTTTTAACTAGCAACAAAGTTACCGTATATGTCTAAACTATCTTCTTCTTCTTCTTCTGCGTTCGTCCTGAAAAGGACGTTGGTTGCGTTTACAGCAAAGCTGCGGTATCTGCGCCTTTCGGCCCGACACATCCGACTTCGGCACCGCATTATTTTAGGACCGGGTTAGCCTTCCCACTTCGATCCCTACTCTCTCAGCCAGACTGCAGTGATGCAGCCTGTTTCCAGGACCACCACTTGGAGGTGGAGTAGGGGCTTGGTCATCTCTGGTTCGCTGACCCTGATGCAAGCGGTCTAGCTATGGGTCGCTGACTGCATTCCACTTTTGACGCGTCTTATTCTTCAAGTGTCATGCTTGATGGCGTAGACCAGCGGTGGCCAAACTACGGCCCGCGGGCCAGATCCGGCCCGCCAACCAGTTTTGACCGGCCCGCCAACCTGTTTTGGCCGGCCTCTTATTGTTGATTGAAGCCACACTCTTCACAATGAAATAACACAAATGTATGTTTGAAATAAATAATTACATGTCATATTACAAATTACAAAACAAATTAAAACAACAGATTCATTATATTTTTTTACAGTAATTTCAGTCCACTGGTATACATGTCTTGAGAGATGTGTAGTACAGTAGTTTGCCGTTGCTTTCTGTACGTGGTTCATTATATATGTAAAACTAAATCTCAGAACGTTTTTTTTAAGGATTTTATAGGTCTGGCCCTCTAGTATTACCCTTTACCATAATCTGGCCCTCGGCCAACCTTAGCTTGGCCACCACTGGCGTAGACGATAATGTCTTCCTGCCTAATTTCATTTTATGGAAGGCTGATTTTGCCTGGGCTATTCAGCACTTAGATGCATCTTCCATCCGATGTTGTTAACGTGCCAAAATATATGAGTTTATTGACTTGTTTTAAAATTGTGGCTATTTACTATGGTAGTAGGGAGTCGCGCTGGCGTAATGGTTACCACACTGCGCTGGCGATCGGGTGATCCAGGTTCGAGCCCTGGCGATCGCATTTGAAGTAGTGTCGTCGGGAGCCGCGCTGGTGTAATGGCTTCGGCGTTGTACTGGCGACCAGGTGTTCATCGTTCAAACCCGGGCGTCGGCGTTTGAAGAAATGTTTACGGCCGGAAATTTGACTGAATAGCCTGAACGGCTCCTGTGATAAACCCTCTGTGGATAGGAAGGAGCGAAGCTCCTGACCGGGTTGGAAGGAAAGTCCTCAGGTTCCCCAGCCTCGCAATGACATGTCATTGGGCCGAAGGGCTGAAAGCCCAAGTGCCGCTGGTTAAGGAAAAAAAAAAAAAAGAAGTAGTGTCGTCAACCAGGGACTGGTCACTGGAATAACCTGAACGGCTCCTGAGCCGACCCAGCTCTAATGGGTACCTTCGAAATCGGCGAGTATCTGCCTGAATGACGAGAGGACACCTGTCATTGTACAGGAAAAAATGGGATACTCACGTAAAATCAGTCTCAGGTTAGACAAATTAACAGGAGATTTCGCCTCGAGTAAATAATAGCGGGCGAACAATAAAAACTAAAAAAATAACACTATGGTAGTAAATTCTGGAGAAGTGATTTTCTTCGAGATGACTATTATTTCAGTCTTTTTGCTGTTTTATGTTCGCTGTCGCTATGGTATGATCCATTTATAGCCTATCTAGTTGCAGTAGTAGCCCTTTAGTCATAACTGACTATGGGGATGCGCCCCGGAGATGATAGCCCACAGCTGTTTTTTTTTTTTTTTTGCGTGCTGTTCTTTTCAGCGTGTGCTTTCCTCTTCTGCTTGTTGTGAGAGCTTCTTTTTGCCCAATCGGACGCGGCGCAGTAGGGAGCCTCGCCACATGGTGCGATTGGCAGTTTCCTCCTCCCAGGTGGCTGGATTTAAGTTCAGTGCCTTCATAATCTCTCTTGCACACATCGTTGAATCTCAGCTGCAGTTCTTGTGCCATCTACCAGTTGCACGTAGAAAATATCTTTGGGGATGCGACCAACTTCCATGCGGTGGACATGACCAAGCCAGCTTATTCTGCGCTGTCTAAGCAGTGTTTGCACGTGACAACACCTCGACATTTGCCACGAAATACCAAGGATGTGGCGTAGACACCGTAGATGGAAGGTATTGAGCTTTCTTTCTTGCTTAGCATTGGTTGTCCATGTCTCGCTGCCATATAGATGCATACAGTCTATCTAATCCCTCATAATATAACAAATCTAGAGAGTTGGAATGCTATACTTCAGGACAGACAGAGAGAACACATAGATGATCAAGAACAGGTCAGCTCAATGGTTTGGTTTGGTTTTAACGATCATCTTCGTAGCACACAACAACTCTATCAGTTCCCCAGTCTCCTCCCTTAGATAACACAAGGAGGATCTCAGCACAGTGCACGCACTCCGTAGCACCGGCAAGGATCCCAATTTGTGTATTCATGAATCACACATTTTACAACTATTTTTGTGGTGGGTAGGTTTCCTAATATTTTCATAACAGTATGACCTCATTAGGAACCACTGGATCTGAAAAAAAAATTTCCATCAATTAAATTCCCTGTACCAGGAGCGAACCCAGCACCGTTAGAATTATAGGCAGACGTCATACCTCTTAGCAACTTGGACCATCCATAGGAACATCAAAATTTAAGACAGCATGTCATCATCATCTTTATCCTTCCTGTCCTTAAGAACCACATGTTTTCAACAATTTCATACTAAGACTTCCTGTCCTTAAGAACCACATGCTTTCAACAATTTCATGCTAAGACTTCCTGTCCTTAAGAACATAATGCTTTCAACAATTTCATGCTAAGACTTCCTGTCCTTAAGAACCACATGCTTTCAGTAATTTCATGCTAAGACTTCCTGTCCTTAAGAACCACATGCTTTCAACAATTTCATACTAAGACTTCCTGTCCTTAAGAACATAATGCTTTCAACAATTTCATGCTAAGACTTCCTGTCCTTAAGAACATAATGCTTTCAACAATTTCATGCTAAGACTTCCTGTCCTTAAGAACCACATGCTTTCTACAATTTCATGCTAAGACTTCCTGTCCTTAAGAACCACATGCTTTCAACAATTTCATGCTAAGACTTCCTGTCCTTAAGAACCACATGCTTTCAACAATTTCATGCTAAGACTTCCTGTCCTTAAGAACCACATGCTTTCAACAATTTCATGCTAAGACTTCCTGTCCTTAAGAACCACATGCTTTCAACAATATCATGCTAAGACTTCCTGTCCTTAAGAACCACATGCTTTTAACAATTTCATGCTAAGACTTCCTGTCCTTAAGAACCACATGCTTTCAACAATTTCATGCTAAGACTTCCTGTCCTTAAGAACCACATGCTTTCAACAATTTCATGGTAAGACTTCCTGTCCTTAAGAACCACATGCTTTCAACAATTTCATGCTAAGACTTCCTGTCCTTAAGAACCACATGCTTTCAACAATATCATGCTAAGACTTCCTGTCCTTAAGAACCACCACATGCTTTTAACAATTTCATGCTAAGACTTCCTGTCCCGTGCCGTTCACTAAATTTCTTTCCCTGTCTTATTATCTCTGTTGTTTTCTGTCTCCAGTCCTCTTCCCCATGTGTGTTTCTCGGTCTCACTGACTTGTAATACTATTAGTAGGGTTCCTCAATGTGTTTCCTATCAAAGGCCAGCGTCTTTGTCCATTTTGTTGGCGTATTTTTAGCTTAAAGTGTTTACAGCATGGCGCAGGCAAGCCCCATGCCCAGTTTTCCTTACTCGCCTACTACAACATGCACGCTGTGTTACTAATGTTTGCTCACCCTTTGGGCCTCAGTAACACTGGCGACTGAAGCCTGTCAGAAATGACCGTCAATTGTAGAGGTTCTTGAAGTAACAAATTTCAGATATTGAATTTTATAGATTCGGGGGGGGGGGGGGGGGGGGAAGAAGAGGAATGTCAGGTATCAAATTTGCTGAGTAACCTTCTCCTTGTAAGTGAGGTTATTAAATTTCGCGCGTAATCTTCTTCTTGCCCTTGTTGTTCATATGTGTGGTCTCTGTAGCAACCCTACCTCACCATGCTGAACCTAGTCTCTAACACTTCCCTCTCCTACGGCAGTATCTCTTATGGGACTACCTTTACCATTGCAACATGGGCCCTGTGTAAGTTACCTGGGAACTCTTATGAGACAAGGAATAAGCCTACGTCCTCTCAGGCAACCGTAGTAGAAGAGCGACTGATATGTGGGTTGCCCTATGGGACTGGTACCCTCATCACGTAAAACAAAACCGCTAAGCAAGCATCGCTGCAGGAGCTTGTACTGTGATGCAGGAGCTTGTACTGTGATGCAGGAGCTTGTACTGTGATGCAGGAGCTTGTACTGTGATGCAGGAGATTGTACTGTGATGCAGGATTCCTGCAAGTAGGCAGGTGTAGTAGTACCTTCATGCTCCTTAAGGGAGGAGGAGGGAAGGAGATCACGATGATACACTTTAATTAATTTTTTTAGGTAGGTGTCTGCGACACGTAAAATTCTGAGAAACACTGTTTGAGTTGTTTGCCCTTCACTGCCTTACAATTTTTTTTCCCTCAAGGGGAAGAAGTATGGCTGTTGCTGGAGATGTTCGGCAAACTGGCAGAAGTTTATTTGCAAGGTGTCAGCCGTGAATGGGGAAGGTTCGTATGTTTGTCTTGGTGGTTTCTAGCCACGTCCGCGTCTCATCTCCTTCTGCTTGTCGGCTTGTTCTATTTTGTTGATCTTTTCCTCCCTGTAGTCTCCCTTTATTCAACTCGTGTGGATCTTGTGCTATGCTAAAAAAAAAAAAAATAAGTCTACGCCGTAGGGGAGTGAATTGTTAGAGACTTTACTATACTAGGTCCAGCATAGTCGTAGAGTGACCAGTTACCTTCCTCGCTGCCTTATCCTTCCGCAACGTCAGGTACCCATTTACAGCAGGGTAGACTAGAGCGTGTCGATACCGCGAGACTCGAACCCGGCACCTATGCCAACGCTCTAACCACTCTGTCAGTCGAGCGCTCCCTGTTGCAATACGTCATGTGTCAGAGAGGGGCTCATTGAGTTTCGGTAGTATCTGCCAATAAACAATAAAAAGGTGGTGGAGTGGTTAAGAGGTATGACGTCCGCCTCGAATTCTAAAGGTGCCAGGTTCGATTCCCAGTAGAGGGAATATAATTTATGGAAATTTGTTTTCAGAACCAGTGGTCCTAATGATGTCATATTCTCCCCTAGTCTCCTGGGTAGTGAGACCGGATGTCTAGCCTTCCAGGATAAGGGCGAAAAAATAGAAGGTCCCGTGTGCACGTTGCGCATGTTAGAAATCCCTCGGCAGTTGGAAATCGTAAAGAGTAGGCCATAAGGCCGCTGCCCTGGCAAAATTTAAAAATTAGAAACCTACCCACCGCAAAAATATTTATATAATTTGTGGTTCCTATATACACACATTAGGATTTTCGCCGATGCTACGAAGCTCGTGCACTGTGCTGAGATCCTCCTTGTGTGACCTAACGGAGGAGATCGCAGCACTGGTCGAGTTATCCGTGTGCAATGAAGATAGCCCTCGAAACCAAACCAAACCAAACCAAACTGTCAATAAACGCGATAAATCAAAGATGTTAAAAATGTACCCCTATGGGAAGTTTTAGTTTATTCCCACAGACTTAATTATTAATGCATCTCAAAGTACAATCAGCTTCATAGTCATTTCCAGGCAGTTCTCTCGTCAAACTGAGTCTTAATGTTAATGTTACGTGATTCGACAATAATGATGACACGTGACTCGGAGCATTGATAACATAGCTTTATTTTTTTCTGAACGATAGACCAACCAATCAACTGATTCACTGTGTGTGTGTGTTTGTTTGTTGGGGCGGGTTGGCGGGGGCGCTGGGGGAAGGAGCGAGTTGTCCTTTTGGTTCTTGGACATTGACCTCTGCGAGCACTGTTCACTATAATGATTATTCCTGCAGAGGAGAAATTTTTGTTTGTTATGGTCTCTTAAGAGTGAGATGGAGAGACAGAGAGAGAGAGGGAGATAAAGAGAGAGAGAGAGAAGGGAGTTGAAAGCTAGAAAGAACGTGAAGCGGTATGTCGGGACTTCAATGCACTATTTTTTGCCTTCGACACCCTGTTAAGAGTCTCGTTCTTCATTTAATCCTTACATTGTTCCCGGATCGGCAACTGTAAATGTGCCCATAGAGCTATTATAGAAGGAGACGTGTTGTTTGTTTGAGCCCACTCGTTCAAGAGGGTAGTTACGAGCTCTCGATGGCGCCTCATCGCGCCGCAGAAACCGCTCGAGCTGTCTGAGAAGGTTCACCATCTGGCCAGGAGCTTCTTCTGGTTCAGAAAGCAAGCAAAATCCCTGCTAAGATCAGCAGGATACACCGCACAGATGGACAATATGTGAAACAAAAAATATTATTGTTTTAAAGAATAATTTTTCTTTACCCATTCACCGCACGATTTCAGGCCACGCCGATTGCACGGGGTCAGATTATTTTATTTATTTTTCTTTTTCCCTACTTAGCCCTCAGTTTCTTTCCTTTATGTTTTCGTTCCTTTCCGGTTTTATTCGTTTGTCCCTGGCGAAGACCTTATCCACGCAACGTAGGCAATTTTCTCTTGTCTTTACTAACACACGCCGAGATCTCCAGCCATTCCCTGAAACACGTTTCGGATAATGCGAAATACATCACCATCATCACATTATTTATGATCCTTATGGAGCATGGAACCACAACTACTGCTGGTTCACTTACTGGAAGCCTGCATCATTAATGAACATGCTCTGCAGCAGTGGTTTATGTAGCAATTTATTTGACATCATCATGATGGCATCAGCCACATTCACATCCTCATGTAAGTCGCAGTTTAATACATGTCTGAGTAAATAGTAGGCCTATTCTTTCTTTGTCTTCTGACAGACCCCGAGATCTACATGGGGCCTGGTGTGAAGTATGGCTGGTGTGAAGTATGCCTGGTGTGGAGTATGGCTGGTGTGAAGTATGCCTGGTGTGAACTACAACGTACAATCAGTGGGTGATGTGAAAATATTAAGCTCTGGAATTCTCGTGCAACAAACCAGTCTCCATAATGGTATATGAACTCTATTCAGAGCGCTACAGCAGAAGGCAGTCTGATCATTAGACGTGTTTCTACACCCCCCACACCCCTCCCCCCAGACCGGTCTTTTTGTCTCCCTTTATCAAATAATAAATTATTTAATTAACCTCACTCAGTCAGCTTCTTGGAACCTGAAAATTATAATCGGTGAAACTCGTCTATGTTAAGCTGTACCAAGGCAGAATTCTGCAACTCAAGTGTCAAGTCAGCCCTATTGTATGGCTCTGAAACATGGAAAACAACAAATAGAAAAACCAAGAGATTATAGACTTTCTTAATGGGCATTTGCGTGGAATGGAAGGGTTTGAAATGATGCGATAAGATCACCAATGTGAAACTGATGACAAGAACCAGAGACAGGTGCCAGTGGAATAAGACATGAGAAGATCACTCTGACGATGAAGAGGAATCACATACTAATGGCAGCATTACCTGGCAGTCCTAGTTCTGGAATCACCTGGGTACAAGAGTCAGAGGTATTCCGAAAAAACACATGGCGAACTGAAGACAGCAATATAAGTGCTGTAGAAGATGTGGACAGACTTTGATCTTATGGTGTGCAACCAGAGTACTTTGCATGCGTTTGTTGAAAGCCTATGAGCCTTATGGGGCTAAAGTGTAATGAACGAGTTAATTCAGATACATATCTGTCCAAAAGATTATCGGTGACTTTATAGTGTTGCTAGACTCATCTACGTCAAAGGCACGATTGAACTGAAGTGCTGTTAACCTGGATGAAATACTCAAGGGCTTCTAATCTAAAGCCTTGAACGTGACAAAGCGTTTACAAGCCCAAGGCAGGGTATAATTTCTACATTCTATGTGTGTAACCGGCCGTGAAAAGGCCCTCCAGTTTGATGTTGTATTTATTGGTTGACGGCCCTCGAGGGATTGTGACAAGCTCTGTTAAGTCTCGTGTCTACCAATATCTCTGTGTGCGTCAGAAAGGATTACTTACTTCTGAATGAGAGATTAAATATGGGATATTGTTATCTGGACAAGGACTTGTACCTCTGTGGAGGTTTTGGTATCTCTACGCGGTCAAAGTATTGCGATTCGGACTTAGCCATTCGCCAACTTTAGGTGTTCTCAGTCCGTGGTACGCGCACCCAAGGATACGAGAAGCTTGTTAAGGGGTACGGGAAATAGTGTGTAAATGATTATATTCTTAGCATTACTAGGCAGTCCTTGTACTTGAATACCCCGTGTATGAGTAGAAGAGGAAGACCAAAGAACACACGGAGAAGAGAATGAAGACAGTCATGAAAGGGAGAAGACATGGAAAGACCTTGAGCTGATGGCACGGTACAGGAAGTCTTGACATAAGTTTTTGTTGAAGGATGTCACGGTACAAGAAGTCTTGACATAAGTTTGTTGAAGGATGTCACGGTACAGGAAGTCTTGACATAAGTTTGTTGAAGGATGTCACGGTACAGGAAGTCTTGACATAAGTTTGTTGAAGGATGTCACGGTACAGGAAGTCTTGACATAAGTTTGTTGAAGGATGTCACGGTACAGGAAGTCTTGACATAAGTTTGTTGAAGGATGTCACGGTACAGGAAGTCTTGACATAAGTTTGTTGAAGGAGATATGTGCTCCTTGATGAGTTAAAAGGTGATGAACTATATTATCCTACTGAAATTCAACCTCACCCCCAATAAATAACAAAAACAAATCCGTTAATAAAACATATCTCCGTGAATCAGGAATCTCAGCCCTGTTCTCAATGAAATCAAAAGCAAGATACAAACTGGAGGCTGAAAATGACTTGCGGATATCTTCTTTTTATTTTTTCAAAAACTTTTCCAAAAAAATAACACTGTTGGTTGACAAGAAACAGAATCAAGGGTCTCGCATTTTACTTACTGTGTTCGTACACGTATTTAACAACTTTTTCTTTGATCTTTAACAGCCAACTGTCAAAGCAGGCAGTGGCCATCCCGCCTGTGGCGTCTTGTAGGGCAGCAACAAACTGCTTCCACTTTGCTCGGCCGACCCCCATCCGTTGTGCAGTGCCCACTCTTCGGTTCATATTTGCATCTCGGCCTTCACATTTCTCCGCCAAGTTGTTTTTTGGTCGGCCTCTCTGTCGCTTTCTTTCAGGGGTCCATAGCATAGCTGTTCTTGTGATGGCATCAGGGTCTCTTCTGAGGACATTTAACAACTTTATTAAAAACGTCGCCATGCACCGAATAACGTTTTATTTATGAAATAATTAATTAATTTGTCAATTTTCTTGCGTGCATACGCATGTTAAACTCTAGAATATCCTTTCATATTGAATAGGGGTACGGGAAGATTTACTATGAGCTAGGAGAATGTGGAAACTGAGAAAAGGTTGGAAACCAGTGGCCCTAATTAAAGCTGTTGCTTCGTGGAGGAAACTGTGCTCAGTCAATTAATAAATAACGGTTATTAACAGGCATTCGTTGAAAGGAAAGGTAGACAGCAGACAACAGAAAAGAAATATAAGTGATAGGCTTACCGGGAATAGAACCAAGGACCACCCAAACGGTGGCATCCCCTTGCTGTGAAAGTAAAGTGTGAAAGGACGCACAACCAAATAGTTATTAGCAGGGCTTGGTATAAGCATGTTTATTCAGAACATTCTTCCTATGTTAATTGCTTATTCGGCGTATGCTGCCTAGTGTTATTACTGACTCAGCGAATACAACCCAGTATCTCTTGCTGGTTCAACGTATGCTGTTCATTGTTGCTTACTGATTCAGCGTATAACACCCATTATTACTTACTGATTCAATGTATTCTATGGGAGCTGCGCTGGTGTAGTGGTTACCAAACTGCGCTGGCGACCGGGTGATCCAGGATCAAACCCGGGCGAGGACATTTTAAAATTTTTCGTCGACCGGGATTTGGACTGGATTAACTCGAGCCTTGGCGAGTACATGTGAAGAAGTGTCGTCGACCAGGGACTGGCGGCTCCTGAGCCGACCCAGCTCTAATGGGTACCTCCGAAATCGGCGAGTATCTGCCTGAATGGCGGGGACACCTGTCTCTGTACAAGAAATAAAAGGGATACTCACGTAAAAATCAGTCTCAGGTTAGACATAATAACCTGAGATTTCGCCTCGAGTAATAGCGGGCGTACGTTGTATGCTTTTCATTGTTACTTACTGATTCAGCGTATAAAACCTAGTATTACTTGCTGATTGAATGTGTGCTGCTCATTTTATTTTTAACGTATATTTGCCCATTGTAACTTGCTTATGCAGCGGACAATGCCCATTGTAACTTGTTTATTCAAAGTCTACTGTCTGTTGTTGCTTGTTCATTTAATGTCTGCTTGCCACCTGTTTTATTCAGCGTATCACGCCTACCGTTACTTGTTTTTCTCTAAATTTGTCTACCGCCAATTGTTACTTGTTTATTCAATGTCTCCTGCCCATTGTTACTTGTTTATTCAATGTCTGCTGCCTCCTGTCACCTGTTTATTCAACGTTTAATACCCATTGTTACTTGTTTGTTTAATGTCTTTCTCCTGGTGTCATCTAATGATTCCCACGATCACGCCCATTGTTACTTGTTTATTTAACGTCTCTTGCTTCGTGTCACCTGTTTATTCAGGCTATCATAATTATCTGAGGTTTCCGCTCTTGAAACCAACGACGAAACAGATCTACAGGAAGTGATAGTCTGGAGTGGTGGAAAGCCATTGAAAATCATTAACATTTACAACCCGCCAAAAACACACCTTGCTCTGAAGCCTTTCCAGACCACGGACTTGAGGAGAATGATCATTGCTGGTGACATGAATGGTCATTCACCTCTGTGGGGCTACACAGACAGGAACCCAACAGGAGTAGCTATAGAAGAACTCACTAACACTACCACACTCATCCTACTGCAGAATGCTCACACCCCACCAACATTGCTCCACCGCGCCAGTGGAACAAAAAGCAGACCAGATCTCACCCTAGTAACAGCGGATATCCAGCCACATTGCTCAGTTAGAGTGCTCGACGACATCGGAAGTGACCACAGACCCATCCTCCTTGAGATCACAAACACCAGGGAAATAAAAAGAAATAGCTTAACATCACCCCCATGAAACTACAAAAAGGCAGACTGGCATTTCTTCAGGAGACAAGTACGACAACGATTCGAGGCCATCGACATGACGCTAGACATAGACAAGGTATATAGTAAAATCACTACAGCACTACTGCAGTCTGCTAAAGAAGCCATTCCACGAGGATGTAGGAGAAAGTTTAAACCTTACTGGAGTACAGAACTGGAGGCTGCTGTAAACGAGAGGAAAAAAGCAAGACGGCAAGCTGAGAAACACCCAACCCCCGCCAACAAAGCAAATTATAACCGCCTAACTGCAAAACTTAAACGTCTGAGCAAAAAAGCAAAAAGAGAAACATGGGTTAAGAAATATGGAGAGTTAAACTTGCGGAAAGACGGAAAGAAAGCATGGTACCTCATATCAAATCTCTCAGGAATTAAAAGAAAGAAAAACCCTGAACCCATCATTACAAGCACTGAACCACCACTAACAAGGGATGCACAGAAAGCAGAAGCCTTCAATAAGCACTTTGCTAACGTAAACAAAAAACAACCACGCAAGAGACTTGACAGTGCTATCAGATCACTCACCAAAATGATGGAGAAACAACCAACAGCTAGCTGTGAGGTCTTTGAAAAGAACTTCACTCTTTCAGAACTCAAGATGGCCCTAAAGAAATGCAAGAAAGGAAAAGCTGCTGGACCTGATCGGCTCACTAACGAGATTATCTCAAACCTCTCAAATTATGAACTCTCCACCATCCTTGACCTCATTAACAAGACCTGGAGAGAAGGCAAGTTACCAACAGACTGGAGAAAAGCCAATATCATCCCAGTCCTTAAGAAGGACAAACCATCCAATGAAGTAACAAGCTATCGACCGATCTCCTTGACATCAAACCTAGGCAAGATCACTGAAAGGATGATAAATGAAAGGCTATATTGGTGGCTAGAAAGCAATAAGATCTTAAACACCAATCAGTCAGGTTTTAGAAGAAACAAACAGACAATGGATCAGTTGATACGATTCACCCAAGAGATAGGTGATGCCTTCCAAGAAAAAAGAAATGTGCTTGCAACATTTATTGATCTTAGACAAGCCTATGATCGAGTCTGGAGGATAGGCCTCCTCTTCAAAATGCGAAGAATGGGAATATCAGGGCGAATGTACAACTGGTTAAAAGGTTTCTTCCACAACAGAACAATCCAAACAACATTCAGTGGAACAACATCAAAACAAAGAACCCTGGAGGAAGGACTGCCTCAGGGATCGACACTAAGTTGTACACTGTTTCTTATATTTATAAATGACCTCCCAGATGTCATCACCTGCCAAAAAGCACTATTTGCTGATGACCTAGTCATCTGGACAAAAGGAAAATACCTCCAAACCATCACCAAAAATATGAACAAAAACCTGACAACCATCTCTGCATACTGCCAGTTCTGGAAACTTGAAATCAATGTAGAGAAAACTGTGTATGGCCTGTTCAGTCTAAACAAGAGAGTTAATGAGAACAACATCGAGGTCTGGATGAATGGAGAGAAATTAGCATATGAAGAATGCCCGAGATATCTTGGAGTCGAGCTCGACCGTAGACTTACCATGAGACCCCACATAGACAAGCTGATTGAGAAAGCATCCACAAGACTCAGGCTCATTAAGCACCTTTCTTCCTGTGGGTGGGGAGCAGACCAGCACTCATTACGCCAACTCTATACTGGATATGTGCGCCCAGTAATTGACTACTCGCTCCCCCTCCAAACTATTGCAAGTAAAAGCCTCTTACAAAAGCTAGACAAAGTCCAAAATCACGCTCTACGGTTTATAAGTGGTGCCATGAAGACAACGCCGACAGATGCATGCGAAATCAACACCAATATTGAACCCTTAAACCTAAGAAGAGAACGTTCAGCAGTGGAAACATACGAAAGGTATCTGAGAATGGACACAAAGGAGGAGAATAGGAAAATGATAGAGCAGTGGCACCAAAAACACAGAATACAAAAGACATCTTTTCTTAAAAATGCAAAAGAAGCTAGCATCAAACACCACCTACCAGCAGTTAGAAAGCCGATGGTAACTGTCAATAATGAACCACCTTGTTGGCAGGCAACTACTCCCATAGTAAGAACTGAACTCTCTGACCCCTCAGCAGACAAGAACACTCTAGGACCACTACTGAAAACCATCGCTTTAGAAACTATAGATTCATATCCACAAGACATCATCCATGTCTACACAGATGGATCTGCATTTAAAGCTACCATCAATGCTGGATATGGCGCAGTGATAAAATACCCCAACCAGCACCCAGAAGACCACCCTTGCATCTTTGGCCCTTGCGGAGAAATTTGTTCCAGCTATGATGCAGAAATAACAGCACTAGAAAAAGCATTGTGCCGGATAATCTCAGACTTTGAAAGTGGCATCACTCCACCTGAGGATATTGTTATATTCTCAGACTCAAAATCAGCACTCCAAGCCCTAGAAAGCAAAATGTCCCCTAATATTAATAACATCTGTAGATTTATTGACCAACTGTTCACTTCCTATTGCGTCGAAGTTACACTCCAGTGGATCCCAGGGCATGTCGGAGTCCCAGGAAATGAAAAAGCCGACAAACTATCCAAAAGAGGAGCAGCACTGCCCCAGTTCCCATCAAGTACCACACTGCAAACTTGCCAACAGATCCTGAGAAACAATTATAGGGAAGAATGGCTAAACCAATGGGCTTCCTCCCAGACAGGGCGGCCATTCTTCAAACATCAAGCTAAACCAAACCCTCAAGATCCAGTTAAACAACTGAAAAGAAGAGATCAGAGTCTAATTTTCCAGCTGAGAACAGGCCATGCCCCTGTCAATAAACATTTAAATAGAATAGACCCACTACGTGAACCAAACTGTAGGCACTGCCACCACCATGAGGAATCAGTTGAACACCTGCTGTTACAGTGCCCAAGACTAACAGACCTGCGACGCCAACTACTTCCATCGAACCCAACCATCCACAATACACTCTACACATCATCACAACAACTGAGGAAGACTTGCACCTTTGTCAGAGAGGCAATGGGCTGTCAAGAGCTACCTGCTCACAGCTAAAGGGATTATATCATCATCATCATCATCATAATTATTGTTATTGCTAATCAGAATCGACCTCACTGCACTCCGTGCAAACCCATAGGTGCTCAGTCTCCCTCAGCAAATGTCGAAGAGTATGAATGCGAATTGTACCTGTAGCACGCTGGTTGTACATATGACGGATGCATCCTCTCTCAAGTCCAGGTCTGCTGCTCCCACGTTTGATGCCAAACTCCAACAATCAGCCTTGTTGATTCATCCATTGCAGTGTCATTATACAGCAGGTGATCATTAATTGCCTTTAGTATCTCTCCTTTATCCATGTCCAGTGTCCCCACTATGGGTGCTCTCGAGGCCAGCCTGCCAGCTCTCTCATTGCCACGTACCCCTGCATGACCAGTTCTTGAAGCCTCGAGGATTCTATTGATGTTTTCCATTCCTGCCGCAGCCATCAGTTCTGAACTTTCCGAAGTATGGCTTGAAAGTTTGACAATATAACTGCCCTGGTTGATAGAGTTTCAGACAACCACCTCAGTGCTGCAGTAACTGCCTCTACCTCCATGCTCATACTGGAGGTTGTTGTCATGTAGGCTCCACTCTGTTCAGCAACGACCCTGCCCTTTATTCTCACAGAGAAGCCCCATCCTGATTTCTCACCACACACTACAGACCCATCAGTGTACACAAGCGCGTCATCATCTTCAGCATGATCGCTTATCAGCTGATTAATCTCCAGCTCTGCTTTTCCATTGTCCCAAGATCTGCACCCACTGCCAAGGCTAATGATGACCTGCTGGTAGTTTATCCAGTTCTCCCCTGACTTACTCCACTCTTCCCCTTTGGATACATTTTCAACCCTGGTCACCTGACCAATCGTAGCCTCTACCTGTGCCATCCACGTCATCCCCCTCTTGATTATTGCTCCTTTGATGTCAGCTACGTTCTCGTGTAGGGGGTGTCTTTTGTCGGTGGTTACCTTCATACAGGCTTTTGCTTGGGCCATCGCATATCTGGATCTAATCGACAGCAATCCGAGCATGTATCTCATTGTCACAATGGGGGTATCACGTGTAAAGCCCAAAACTAGTCGCATTCCTTCATTTTGAATGCGTTTCAGTCGTTCACGTTGTGACACTGACAGTGAGTATTCCTAGCCCGTACTCGATTACTGAAATCACGAGCTGATGATACAGGGGAAACAATAGTCTCTGTTCCAAGCGCGCAACAGCCATTGTTTTTAAAGCTGCCAGTCCTCGCCTGCACTTCTGTATGATCAGTTCGACATGATACTTGAACGATAGACCACGATCAAACGTTACTCCCAGATACTTCTGCCTGCCTTGCCTTTCAATGTTC